>PVKZ01008959.1:0-13129 GCA_004027375.1 Macroglossus sobrinus
TGTCTTTGTGTCCAAATACCAGGCATCTCATGCCACAAGATGCATCTATTATCGGCAGAGCCCATAAATTAAGAATAGAAGTTAAACTATTCAAGAGTGAAATATTTTCATAAGTTTAAGATATTTATTTTCATGTTATTAAAATCAATGGCATGACATTCTTGAATTTCAATTTTAATTATAACTTTAGTAGTATCTTTTAATCATCTGAAAGAGAACAATGTTTCCAGAATTCTTTTTTCCCATTTGGCTTGTGTCTGAACAACATGTGGCACAAATGCAAATACCCTTCCTTCCTTGGACTCATTGTATGTTTTTCTCACCATTTTGGGGATCATTTAGGACTGGTATTAAACTTTATTATATTAACCTTAAGTAACACTAAAAGCAGAGAGGTATGAAAACTTTTTAAAAGCTTAATGCAAGGTTGATAGGTTATCTGTTTAGCTAAATCAAAATTGCCAAAATAGTGATAGAAGATGAAATGTTTCAGAACAAAATCAACATGATAAAATTCTTGTTTTCTCACATACCCAAGCAACTACTCCACATGAATGCCGTGATTCAAGAATTTGTCTGATAGACAAACAACTTGACAAAATAAATAGTGCCAAAACAAATCACAAAGTATATGTACTACAGGAGAAAACCATTCTGATTTTAAAAAAATATTATAGTAAGATTTTGCATATTGAGCACAAACACTCATTTGCTGAGGAATTATTATCTTTAAAGAAGTAAAAAAAATGAAAGTATTATATATCTATATATATTACATTTTTTGTATTGAATTATAACCTAGAGACTCTTTAAGGATGTCAATAAAACTACCCAAATAATTAATACATTTAACATTTCAGAATCATTTTTAGAATCATAGAAGGATAACTTGTACCTTAAGGACCATATTATGTAACACATTAAAAATTTTATATAAATTATTCCCTGAGTTTGAATTCACCACATGGTTATGCAATGGATTCCAAAATGGCATAATGCCAGGAAAGAAAAAAAAAATAGTTTTCAATAGCACTTATAAAAATATTACTATTCAGAATTTCCCAAAATAAACAAAAAAAAAATACAAATGATGTACCTTCTGGATTTGGTTCTTCTTGTTGTGGCTAATGTAGATGCATACTTATAAAGGTCAAGGTTAAACTTAAATTCCATTACAAAGAAAGAAATAATGTAAAGCATGTGGGTTTTGAAATTAGACAAATCTGAAATAAAATCTCAGTTCTGTAACTACCAGTTCTATAATCTTAAACAATTTAACATCCGTGAGTTTCAGTTTATTCACTTTTATAACTAAAATAATATGTCATTTACTCAATATATATTTATTGCCAATACAGTTAATTCAGGGACTGCATCAATGAACAAGACAAAGACACTGCTTTATGGTGCTGAAATCACTTGGAAAGTACACAAATAAAATAATATCAGATTTATGCAGCCTGTGAAGAAAATAATACAAAGCTAAAGAGTGAATAGGAAGAAGAAAATATTTTTATAATATGCAATAAGTGAAGATGTTCTTGAGGAAATTACTTTTAAACAGAAACCTAAATAATGGAAAAAGGCTATGTTCTAGGCAAATGAAATAAGCAAAAAAGCTTGGAAGCTATAAAGCATTTACTTATTTAAGAAACCAGCTTTGGTTTCAGCAAAGCAATTCAAGGGTATAGTAAGTTGAATAATGACCCCCAAAGATACCCAAGTGCTCATCCCTAGAAATTATAAATGCTACCTGATATATGACAAAAGGAGCTTTGCAGATGTGATTAAGTAAAAAAAAAAAAAAAATCCTGTGATGGGAGAGTAATCCTGGATTACCATGGTGGAACAGGCATGTAATCGCATGTGTGTTTATAAAAAGAAGGCAAATGAAGATTTGGCCACAGAAGAGTGGCAGGAGACGTAAAGCAAGGGGTTGGAGTGAGCAAAGAATGAATCACCAGTTAAAGATGCAGGAAGCAAGAAAAAGCAAGGGAACTGATTCTCTTCTGGAGCCTCCAAAAGTAACAAGCCCAACTGACTTCTTGATACGAGGCCAGTGAAACTAATTTTGGACTTCTGTCTAGCCGAACAGTAAGATGACATTGTGTTGTTTAAAGCCACTAAGTTTGTGCTAATTTGTTGCGGCAGTAATAGGAAACCAGTTCAGAGGGAAATGGCAAAAAACGAGTGCAGAGAAGTAGGCAGACACTGGATCATGTGAGTTACTATAAAAGGGTGAAAGCAAGACTTCCAGAAACTTCTAGCAATACTCTAAGCATCAGATGGTGGAGAACTGGACTTTGGTAGTGATGGACTGAATTGGAGAAAAGGCTCAGATATAGGCGACATTTTGAAGGAGGTGCTGACAGGACTTGCTGATGGTTAGGATGTATGGAGTGAAGAAAAAAGTCTTCCAAAAATCTGGAGCAACTGAGTGTGCACCATTTGTGCTAAGCCTACACAAAGATGGTAGTAAATGGTGGAAATGGAATCAAGAACTCATATCCATTTTTTATTTTAAGCCGTGGGGCTATTGTAATGTGAACTAAGGAATAAAAAACAGACTTACTTAAAGGGAATGACCAGGGACAATAAGGGTGATAAGCCCTTATTTTCCAACCCCATGAAAGAGTTACAAGACATCATAAAAAAATAAAAGATAAGACTTCCCCAGCCATCATATAAGTTTTCAGTATGCAACAATTAAACAAAAACTACCTATTATTCTTTTTTTAACTAAATTTAATAATAGATCTGATTTGTTCTCTCTAGTTTCTTTAGAATAAAATGGCAAACATATCTATTTAGAAATTAAATTAAGCTGACATCTGAACCAATATATGAGGAAAATACTGCCAGAAAAAAAAAGAACACTAAATTTAAGACATGAAAGTACTAATAATTAATGTATAATACTAATGTAAGGATAAATGAAACCAAGTGAAAATTAATGACCTTAGAATAAAGACTACAATCAAGGAAAAGCTTGGGACTTTCAGAATTCTATGTGATAGCCAGTTTTATCCTAAAAGCAAAATACTTTCAGAATTCCCCTAATGTAACTATTTCAGAATAGAATTATAAATACAGAGCAACCAAAATTAAACCTCTAAAAACATTAATAGCAACATTACTAAAAACAGAACTAAATGTTAAGTTTACCTCCAGTTATTAAAAGTACATACTTTTCTTACCAAGATGTATATCTCTCTTAATTATGTTATTTAATTGACTTTTTAAAGTTGAAATCATGGGCATCTATAAACAAGGCTACATATCATCAATCATCTAAGAATATCACTGTTTTCTAAAAGTCTATCAGATAGTACACAATGTTTCAGAACAGTAGAGAAAAGCTAGAATAATTTAAATGTCCATAAATCACTGACTTGTCTTAGTAAATACTGACACAGTATATTAAGAAAAAGTGACAAAGTGTGCAGGGAGTCAGAGAGAAGATAAAGAGTAACAAAGCATTTCTTAAAGAAATTTGAATAACTTATTAAATGTACCCAAGATATCCAGAGTGATTGTCCTTTGATTTCATTAGAAGCTCTACCTCAAATTATTACTAATAATTTGGGTAGAACAAAGCATGTTTCTTTATCATCTATGTAAGTTGAGTTAAAAAATATACCTCCTACCATACCCACATCTGATAAGAAAGTTTGTCTCTATTAGATGCTGTAAACAGATATATAAGAATTAATAATGGCACTATTAAAAATGAAAGACAATTAAAAAGCCAACACTCAAAAGGTTACAAACATGTAAGATTCTATTTATATAACATTCTGGAAAAGGCAAAAATATGGGGATAGAAACCGTTAGAGGTAACCCTGGGCTAGGATTGGAGGAGGGGCTGACAATAAAGTGGCAGAAGGAACTTACTGGCATGATGGAAACTATTCATATTTCTATGATGTTTATACAAGTCCATTCTTAAAATACACAGCAATTGTACACTGAAAAGGGCAAATTTTACTCTATAAAATTATATCTTAGTTAACCTGACTTTTAAAAAAATAAAATAAAATGATATTTCTTTTGCAATGTTGAAAAACTAAAGTTTGTTCTAGAATTCTGTGTTCCATAGTTAATTCAAAGTTTGCAGCCCATTTTAACTTGTGGAATCTTTATTCAGAAATCTAACGTTTATATTAAAAAATAACTCATTTACGTTCAAACCCTAAGGCTAAAACATATAAAATTACATACAAGAAATAAAAATTATTCCAACTTTTTATTACTTTTAGTTTTGAGTTTGTTGAGAGGGGAAAACAAAACAAAACAACAACAGATTGGTCAAGGTAAATTATAAATATTATAAAAACCTCAATTTAAATGAAGCTAGAGCAAATCCTTGGAACTAGAAAGAAAAATGTGCACTGTGTACTTTGTTTCTTAGTGACTAGCAGTGTAAACTTAAGATTTTAGTTTAAAAATAATAATTATATTATGAAAAAAATATTATAAGTTAAAATAATAATTATGGGCCAGAGGCTATTTAAATTAAGGCCCTATACCTTAGTCATAGGTGTCAATACAGTAAAATTGTTAGATCACTCTTATAAACTTCAAAATATATGTATGTATTTTAGATATTTTAATTTACCATGGCCAATAAATGTGTAAACCAACTCAGGATATCTTAAGTAAAGAGCTGATTACTTTTCACAATTGTATGAGCCATTATTATTTTGTAAACTTTTTTTTTTCTAGGAAGAAGAGAATGAATTCAAATGATTACCATATGTATACACGTTAGAGCTAGATAATATTTTTTTAATTAAATTTCAACTTTTTAAATTGTCCCTTTCACAAACATTGTGCCTAGGGCACAAGTACCAAAGTTAAAGCATTACTGGAAAAGAAAATAGAAGCAGCTGCAGCTATTAGAAAAGTGATGGCTCTTAGGGTAGGTCAGAACACAAAGATATGAGTTTATCCCAGAGCTTGTTACCAACAGACTCTGCTGGGATAAAGAGCAGTATAAGTTATAGAGAATCAAGCTCTCTATGCTTGGATGTGCTCCCCAAATGAAGGTATTAGCTCTTGAGCAGTGATATCTCTTTCTGCCATACAGATCTTCGGCTCATACTGAATTGTTGATTCAAAATTTGCATCATTATTATTTGTATTGATTGTTGTGCAGCATTTTGCATTTTTTTTAAAAAAAAAAATATACCCATGACCTCTTTTTCTTTCAAGCTAAAAGGATTTTTTAAAATTGACAGTATAAAGCATGAGGTGTGGCTTCCAGACACCAATTTTTTTCTAGAAATTCAGCTGCCTAGGCAGGCATTGTTTTCCTTGTCTTTTGTATTCTGAGTTGTTACAATAGAATTGCAAAATGATAGCAGCTGTGACAAGCATACAACACTTGTGCACCACCTGTGTTTCTTAACTGGCATGACGAAACGAGAGTAGACTGATATGAAGACAGCAATAAAACTTAGACGTCACATTGGCATCATGTCAAAGGTGAGTTCATTTAAAGAGCAGAACAGCCTAATCTCAGTTACCTTCTATTTGATTTTCACAAATAATATTTTATCTAAAGCACAGGACTAAACCTGCTTCTGAGAAATGGGCCTGTATATTAAGATGTGTGCAAGCTAAGTGTTGTCATGATGAGTCGCGAGCTTTCAGCCTCAGATTTGTGTGTCACTGAGTTAGTCACTGGAGTTACACTTCGTGGGGGAAACTTGAGAACAGATTTTACCTTAGTATAAGAGCATGACCCTCAGCATCTGGGACAACATTGCTAATAGACTCAGATGTCTAGCAATTGAGTAGTATAATGAAAATTAAATAAATAAATAAATAAAAGCTCAAAAAAGTCCACATAATTCCCATAGGTCTCCTTTTTTAGGGTATAAAATTGTGGGGAAATACTTCAAATATGTTTATTTTGTTTTTTTCACAATTGATTGTGTAGTTGGATTCAGACTGAAATGAAAGGGGCCACTACAATTTTTAAAAAGTTCAAGGATGACAGTAAATGATTAACTACCTGAAAAAGAAAATTCTCTTTGACATAATAACAGTACACAAACAAGAGCACAGTCCAACCCAAGATACAAAAGCATTTTCTTTAAAAAGTATTTTAAAAAATTGCACTGTCTGATTATATTAATCAGAAATCGATCTTATAATACATTTACGACATATAAAATTCCATACAGAATTTAATTTAGTGTATTTAAAGGTGGTTAATCACTAAAACAGAATTAAAATATTCTTAGATTTAATGAAGCATCTAACATATCTTACAGAAATTTCAAATTTAATTCACTATAATACTATACTTTTTCTTATTTTAAATTTAATGATGATAAATTATAATTATTAATATTTTATAGACATTTATGCAAAACCAAATCTATAGAAAATATGGATATGTTATATAAATATTTTACATACATTGATACAGGTATATTATAATAAGCACCATACATGGATGAGTATATATAGATATGAGTAATAGTTATCCATTTCTCAATTTCTCTCTCTATATTTTTCTCTATATAAGATGATCCCATTTGGTTTAAATTAGGTTATAATGCCTAATTGCCTTTCCCAAATGATCAAGTAAACAAAATTAAAGATGTATATTTTTTTCTATTTCAATAGCTAAAATAGCTATTGATAACAACACAGACATTCGATTAGTTCGGGGATGCTATGTCAGTACTACATTAATACACAATACTGCATCATTTTTAAGGCCAGCAGTATTCTTCTTCTGCTTCCTATACTCATGTTGGAATTGCTCTCACCTGAGGCTTCTACCATCCTCCCAGATTTCTCAGGCCATCGTTTAGGGAATGTGCCCCACCTTATTTCTTTCTTCCTTCTTTCGAACAAAACCTCCTCCCTACAGCCCAGATCTTGTTTTGTTCATCCTAATCCCTTTGTATTTTCTCTTTCATTTACTTGCGATTTTATAGGTATAAATTTAGCTTGCTGGCATTGTCTGACTGCCAATTCCTTCATAACATTTGGGCTAATCCTCTCTCCACCCCAAGGCAGAGAGGACTTGAATTTAGTCTTCCTCATACCCTCTGTTTCTCCTCGTGCCCAGCATCAAATTATATTTTTTATCTACTGCATATTTGTCCTTCCTGTTTACAGTTTATACTCACTTTGGGATAGTCCCTGTTTTATTTTTATATTCTTCAAAATGCCTGGAAGATTATTTTGATTAGTTGATAACCATTAAGTTAATTACTTGATAGATCATTTTTAATAGGTGAATGATTCAATGAATGGTTATTATTACATTTCTTTCAATCTATAGTTTTGAGTTTAAGTCAGCAATTTTATATAGAAAAGAGGCCACAATCTTATGAGTGAAATAACATCAAATAACATTTGCAGATTAGGCTTTTATAAGCACACAACCTTTAGCTTTCAAATTAAAACTACAGACAGGGAGAGAAAACCATTTTCATAAATTTGAAATCTGAACAAATTCTTCTTCAATTTTGGATATTTTGTTGTCCCCTTAACATATGTTTGCCAATTCATTGTCCCGAGTATACTTATTATATACCTATTTATAGACTTTTAGGTGCATCACCATACCCAAAATTATGACTTACAGATATTTTTTTAATTTTGTAAAAGCCCATAAGAACTCTAAAATCCTCCCAAACCTGTAGGTGTTTGCTTTACAGAAAATATAAAAGGTCGTTATACTGTGCTTCTCATATATGTAGCTATTACACACTGATTGCTGCAAGACGCCAAACTCATAACACATTGGACCATCCAAGAGTTAACTTTCCCAGTAGAAAGAAATATAACAAAGAATTAGTCAAAATGCATAACTCTTATTTAAATACCACCAATATTTACATGTACCTGTAAGTGAAGCTTCCTACTGTTCCATTTAACACTTCAGTAAAAGGCCAATAAACGGCAGAGTGCTTTGTGCATCTCTTCTTCATCTGGACGCTACGTTTAATGGAATGACTTCTTTAACGTTATAGGAGCAACTCTCTTTTTAAGTGGAGGTCAAAAATACCTGTTTAGCTAGCTTCCTTTAAACTTAAAAACAGTAACCTAAATAATCGGATGCAGAACAGTAGCTCCACAATTACCAGAGAAGTGAGGCAGGTGCAGTGTTAACTGGCCTTTGGTTCTACCTTGAAACCAAAGTCCAAAGCCTAACTAAGCATGGTAAGTCCTGAAGACCAACTACCTAAGTGGCACAATCGACGGCTAGGCCTGGTTCCAACGGGAAACAATTTCCTCTGGCAGATTTTGAAGTTTGTTTTTATAGGAAATTGCCTCTCGGAGCACATAAAGCTAATTCATGGAAGTTCCCAGAGCTCCCGCACACCCAGCTGAGTTCCCCTGTGGACCAGGCAGTCTCGTTGACATAATCGGGCCTCTGCTCTTGGCAAAGCTCCAGCTGTTTGTGTGCAGCCAGTCAGATTAGGTTAAAAGCCTCTAAATCTTCCAAAGTGTCCCCAGGAAGGGAATATAAAATGGTGATGGTGATGTGGTACAACCCAGGGAACATAGCAAAGTCATGACATTTGTATTTGGGTCTGTCATTGTGATTCAATAACACAGAATTTGCTAGTGGATTCAGCAGAGGTCACAACACAGAAGTGATGGATGAGCTGCAGTTCTGTTTTTCCCGCTGATTCTGTGTTATGTGCCGGGTTAACTTTTCTTTGGGGGTTGTTATGGTGCTCCAAAATTTGTTTTTCTAACCACCTGGCTACTACTGCAAGTATTTTTTTACACTAGAATGCCTATACACATTTGAATAATTTAAAAATCAATGGACTTTATTTATTTTACACAGAAAATATTAGGAGATAGTCATATATTATAAATATGAATGGCAGGCTTGTTTTTAATTTGATTATCCTCCTTTCTTCAATTTATTTAATACATATAATTTGATAAAATTGTTAAGGACAAAACATTACTTACTTGAATTATGAAAAATTAAGGGAAAAAAGCTTTAATATGACCCTAGTCATTTAATTTGAGATAAAAGTTAAAAATAAAAAGCAATATGCTTTTGAACTATAAAAGAACCAGCATTCTCTGTCCAGGTGTGAGAAATCCTGAGGTTTGATCATAAAAATAATGTTAAGTGAGTTGAAACATTAGAAACAAAGAAAACAGCAGCTGTGTACAGAATAGATAAGAATAAAAGTGAGAGAACATTTAGTCACATGGGGAAACAAAGTTGAAAGAAACTGTGTACCGGTTTGAATTTGTTATTGTCCACAGTAGTGAACACTGAAGTTCAAAATAAAAAGCCACTTCTCTTATACCCTTGGCTCCTCTCTCTTGGTTCTGCATTTCTTAGGCATAAAAGAGACTGAAAGTGTGATGTTAGGTCTTCCTAATAATCTAGTTAAGTTTGAAGACTGGAGTTTCAGTAATGTTTATGTTATGCAAATTTTAAAATATATATAATTTTTTTTAAGTTACATATTATTCCTTTTGTTTGGAAGGTCACCCTGACAGCTCATCCTATCTGCCTATCAAACGTGCCCCTGATCTTCTTAGCAGCTCCATTCATAGTTCCCTCCTTTATTGTATCTTCACCTGAACCCCACGTAGAAAGGCAGAAAATTTAACTCTCTTCTCTATGCACCTACATCAGCACTTATTTCACTAAGTGGTTATTTTTGCTTATATATCTGTCTTATACAAGAAAAACTGACTGTTAGGTATTAGGAAACATCATTTATTTCCCCTTTTTGCTTCATTGGTGCCTAGAATGGTGCCTTTGTGGAAGAGAACAAAACTATGTAGTAGACAGAAACTTTTTTATTTTTCTGATCCTTGCTTCAAATTTGCTGTTCTCTACAACTTACTAAAAACATGTACAAAGTATTGCATGTTTCAATTTTTTATGCTTAATGACTTTTTCTATAAACAGCAATCTTCCATTTTTTTGTAGCTACAAAGTTTGGCAATATTTTCATCAAATAAACTTCAAGAAGATAACGGCAATCCCCGAGGCAATAGATACAGTTACACTCTCAGGCTGCCAAATATGCACCCATGAAAGTTAACACCAAGAGTTTCTTTCTCTCCTTTTAATCGGAGTGCCAGAAAACGCAAGAGCAATAGGAAGATAGTATAAATGAAACTGAATACTAAATTTTCACTGAAACATAAAGAAAAAAAATTAAGCATCAAAAATTAAAATTAAAGCATGAAAAATTCAAAGTGAAATTAATCTACTATGCCAAATTTTCCAGTTTTATACTCATGACCATTACTGTCAAGTTTCTAAATATATATTCTGTAACAGAACATATATTTCATTCTGCATTATCTTTTCTCATCTTTCATTCTTCTGTAAATCTTGACAACGCACTAGAGTATAACCAGAAAGATATTTCCATCTTCTCCTTTAAAGGCCTTCTCTAGGTGCACTTCAACCATTGAGATATGTAGCCTCGTAAAACCAACTCAGCAGTAACATGCACTGTAAATTTTATGTTTTATAAGAGCATTTTTATTTAATTTAATCTTAAAAAATCTTTACATTTGAAAAAATATTCACTGTTGAGGTGTTGATGATTTGGAAAAAAGTAAGTTCTGAATTGATCATAAATAAAATGCATTCTTTGTACATTTTTATATATACATTAAGAACATATAAATATATTCTTATTTATTTATATATAAGAATATTGCAAAATTTAGTCAGGTTTGCAATGCATAAAACTTGTTCTGATATTAATAGCTAAAATATATTTGATGTATTTTACATTTTGTTCTACTTCATTAAAATTAAAGCATTGTTAACACAATTTTTCATGCAAGCATGAAAAACTATAGTACATAAAGTCATGTGAATGTTTGCATTTTAATATTACAATTGAAATAAAATGTATGAGTGTGTAGCCATGTCTTATTAAAAACATAACCAAATGTAAGTACCATGTTTCTAGACCTTTTTCACTTAAATAGAAAATATGTGGTATTAGAATTATTTAGAGCAACTCATTTCTGTGTTCTGTTTATTATGTACGACGCACTAATCTCTAGTAACAGACTTTTATTCAAAAGAAAGAAGTGATCACTTTAAAAATAATGTCATTCATTTAAATAATTCACAACAACAATAAAAGGCACTGCAAATAAATTTGGAACTGATTCAAGGGAACTAACCTTCACTGATGATTACTCAATCTGTGATGTGGTAAACACAAGATACAATAAGATTTTAATCATTTCCCTACCTACTATAAGTTGTGTAAACATAATTTCAATGGAAGATGGTATTTAAAAACATTTAAAATAATGTTATTAATTTTTCAGTATATTTACATTCACAATGACCTTGTATAGAAGAATCTGAAACATATTTAAAATATTACATAACTGGTTAACGTGTAAAGATCACATTTTAATATTTATGTGTAAACTAAATTCTCTCTAGATTCCTTCTTCTAATTATTTTATACTGCATTTAGATATGTTATCAGAATTTCTAAGATACTGTCTACTTAATTTTTTTATCTTCTTTTTTCTACAGTATTCCCTTCCCGTCTCCCTGCCTCCGCTCCACTAACCAAAATTAAAACAGTTTCCAGACAGTCAGGCTACAAATACTTGGGGTATTTTCCACATTTTTTTTTCTTTACATTTCACAGAAGAACATGCCAATTACACCTCCGAAATGTCTTCCTATGTTGTGGGTACTTCCCAGGTCATCTGTCTAATTCTGGTAAGTTGCCAGGATATTTTAGTAGCCCTTTAACTCATCTCTCTTCCTCTACTTCTCTATCCCCAAATATCATATATCATCAATCATTTTTCAAAAATACCCCTCTGATACTATCAGTCAATCGGTTTCCAGCCCCAGTTAGCTAGTTAGCCTTACAAGTCTCCACTGGGGCTCTGAGCTCTGATTTGGATTCTAAGACCCCTTTCTGGTGCTCTAGCCCATCCCTAAACAGTTGTCAATTATTTCTTCCTCCTATTTTGGTCCTCCCATTTTCAGAGACGCGCTGAGGTTCTGTTAAAAATTGAAAATAACACTTGGAATGTAAAGTTGTTATTCATTATATTTCTGAGTCAGCTCTATCCAAGCATTTTATTTCCATATTTTTCTTTCTGGATCCAACCTTATTAAGTACTTACCTAACATCTTAGTGCAATGGGCACCACAATTAGATACCTCTTTCTACCTGTAGAGAGAGTTGCTGTCCTAGAATGTGGTAAATTCCCCCAGACTCTATATGATCAGTCTAGGCCCTGTCTTTTTTCACACTAGTCAAGCTACTGAGGGCCTAACACATCCACACAAAAGCCTATCAAACAATACACAAAGCATCCAGCACCATCTTTTGAAAATAAATACCCTATAATATGGAGTGAATTACTCAAAGGTCCTTTATATTGTATTATAAGAATAATATATCTATTGAAGCAAAGGCTTTGATTCTTGAATTACAGAAATGATTATAATTAGGTTAATTGACTTGGAGTTTCATTTTATTCTTGCAAGTAATTTTTTTTAATTTAAGAAAAATAGTTAACTAATTCAAACATTTCTTGATTTATTCACAGGCATAGACGTGTCCACAAAAAGTTAATTATCTTATTTAAAGCTGGTGATCAGATTTGACAACAGTGTACAAGGAACCATATTATATTTGTTAATAAAACTATATTATTCGGTGAAGCCTTCATATGAATGTGGAATCGGGTAACAAAGATAGAGAAGAATCACCATACACCCCACAAATATTATGACTTTATATCAACATGTGCAGCAAAAAATATTTGTGAGGAGGAGGAAACCACAAAATGTTCAGAAAAAGGAAAAGTGATATAGAAGAGGATCTGATTTCACTTGAGTCGGGCAGTTTTTCCATATGCCACTCTGAGTGTTTCTCTTGTACATCTGTTGCATGACAAACATAAAATGGTTGGGTTCACTATCAATTACAGGCTGGAACAAGTAAGATTTCAATTACAACAGGAGAGCAAAACAGCTGGGAAACCCCCAAGGGGAGGTGCAGGAACCAAGGGGTGAAGCACGCATCACGATGGTACATTGCACACTACTAATTAGAGAGAAATGAAGTCAAGTTAAAAGAAAATATACCCCTAGATGTTCTGTTTC
>PVKZ01008960.1:0-13138 GCA_004027375.1 Macroglossus sobrinus
AATGGCCCGACTACATAAAACTCTTTTGTTTTTTGGGGTTTTTTACCCCCACAGCAGTCATCGAGTCGGAAGGCTGTTTCTGCCCCAGATCTCCACGGCGCCTCAGGCTTCAAGATGAGAACCCTGCCTTGTCCCTCCCGGCTCCGCCCTAAGACGGGGCGGGGGGGCCACCTGGGTGCAGCTGGGGTCATGCTGTCCAAACCAAAACTAGTGCCACCTGATTCTGAAGGCCGGATTGTCCAATCGAGATCATTTGGAACAATAAAGCTCCACCGTAATTAACGCCACTTATTATCGGAGCTGTCGTTACAACACACGGCTGGGCGGAAAAGTTCGAACGTGGGACCTTAAGCA
Organism: Macroglossus sobrinus; assembly: GCA_004027375.1. Classification (NCBI taxonomy): domain Eukaryota; kingdom Metazoa; phylum Chordata; class Mammalia; order Chiroptera; family Pteropodidae; genus Macroglossus; species Macroglossus sobrinus. Next base: position 355 of record PVKZ01008960.1, read on the forward strand.
GCAGCAAACGGGTCCCCGTGACAAAAGAAAGGGGGGGTGCTGTTCTCCACGCACTGCGGTGGCCCCACCGGCTCAGGGTCGGCAGGAAAGTCTCGAGTTATTGTCCCAGAGAAGTGCTTGCCCCGTGCCTTCCCCGGACTCCCTCCTGCCTCCGGCGTCCCCAGGGCGGGTCCCGTCTAGGGGCCGAGAGCACTGCCGCCATGGGACAAAACGGTAGAAAGGACAGCAAATAGGACAGTCCCTGGCCGCAGGCACTGAGCAAGGGGCTGTGACGTCGCCCAAGGTGACACAGTTGGCAAGTAGCGAAGGGAACGCCCAAACCCGGTCACCTAACCTCGAATCCGTCCACTCCATTCCGTGGCTGCCTCTTACCTAGGCCGAGTTAGGTCAGTGTTGCCACACAAGGCCACAGACACAGGGCCGTGGCTTTAAGGACCACATGGCCGACCCCTAGCTTGCCAGTACCGAGGATCAGTTTCCTCAGACACCTGCTGTCTCCAGGAGCAAACCTAAGTAGCCACCAGCGTCCCTTAGTTACAACCAGAATCCGTGACGTACACCCCAGAACTGGGCGCCGGGGGGCTCACACACTCTCTCGAGCCAGCGGGCAAGACAGAAACACCCCAGCAAGGCGCCCGTGAAACCCTGGCGAGCGACCTCTGGCGAAGGAGAGGCAGGTCTCGCTGAAGTCGCCAGGGTTCCCTCGCAATGGGATCAGAAGCCAAACTGCGGGGTTCGAAAGGGCCCGCTCCCTGCACCAAGGACTGAGGTCTCACGTGACTCTCAGGCCACCTCAGGAGTCTGGGGCCCGTCGCTCGAGTGTGGCCCTCTGGTTCTGGCACGCGCCCCGTGCCCAAGGATTTGGAAACAAGCCAGCCGTCCACCGCGGCGGGCCGTCCCCCTGGCAGGCCCGCCACGGCGGGTTACGTCAGAGACGGAGCCCGTCAAACACCACGCTGCCCATCGCAAGAATGCCAAAATCTCCACGAATGCTTGCAATCTCAGGGAGGCGGCGGCTGCACGGGTCACGTACCTGAGGCCGTGCACCGAGCCTGGCCCGGATCAATAGATGAGTCAGTCGGCCCGTGAGCGTATAAAGCCCCAGGAGCTCCCAAGCTCCTCACACAGCCAGCACCTCCTCTCCTCGCTCACACTGCTTTTGGGTAAGTGTGGGTCCCTCGGGCCCTGGCCTTCCCAGGCTGGGAGGGCAGGGGCCGGCAGGCCAGGTCTCTCTCTCCCTTTGGGGGGCGCTGCTGGGCCTCCGCCTTCCCAACTGCCTTCCTGAGTGGAGGGATCCGGGCAGGCGAGAAGGGGGCTGGCCTGCGCCGCGCAGTGTTTCCGGTCTCCTGGCCGAGTGCGGACTCCACAAAGCCCCCAGGCGGCCTGGTGCTGGTGCTGAGCACAGAGGGGCCGGAAGGGCCTCGGGAACCTGTGGGGAGAGGCTGGGTGGGAGAAGGCTGCCTGCCGGTGGGGGGCGCAGCGCCCCTTGCAGAGGGAGGGGTTCCCAGGAAGCCGTGACTTGTCGGATGCCAGCGCACAGCTTCCTAGCCGTCCCCTCACCCAAGCTTGGGCTTAAGCAAATGGCAAAGGCGATAACAAATGTCACCTGGTGAGCGACGGTGGTCCAAAGGCGCACAGGACCACAGGGGAGCCTGCCTCTTCTGATGACTGGCCTGGATCACCGCCAAGTTCGGTGGTGTAGACCAAGCGTCTGAAGCCAGAGTCTTTGCGGAGAAAGGGGGCGGGGCGCAACGGCCCTGACGTCCCCACAGTCCTCTGGGCGTGGGGCGGAGGGGTGAGACCCGCACCCTAAGTGGAGGTCCGGGGGGGATGTCCTATTTGCGCTCAGAGAGCCGCGTTGGGACTGAACGGGACCTGAGCGGCGGCAGAGTGTGGGGCCGCGCTCCACCGGCACAGAAACCGCAGGCGGGGCCGGGAGGGAGAGGGGCCGGCCCGCTGACCCGCTCCGCAAGCCTCGGTGCGGGCTTCCCGCGGGGAACGCGCCTCCGCCTGCAGCAGCGGGCCCTGCAGCCGCCCTGTGCTTCGCGGGACCCGGGCGCGCAGTGTGCGCCCGCCCGCGGCGCGGCTGCGCTCGGGATGCTGGCGTTGCCATGGCTGCGGCGCGCCGTGTGGTCCAGGGATGTGGTCCAGGGATGTGGTCCAGGGATGCGGTCCAGGGATGCTCTCCGCTCTCCTCGCAGGCCTCGCTTCCTCCTCAGACGAGATGTCGTACCAGAAAAAGCAGTCCACTCCCCTGCCCCCCGTGGTCTGCGGGAAGACCTCGGGCGGCGGCGGCGGCGGCGGCGGCGGCGGCGGCTCCAGCTGCGGCGGCGGCGGCGGCGGCGGCTACTCCGGGGGCGGTGACTCCGGCTGCGGCGGCGGCTACTCCGGCGGCGGCGGCTCCAGCTGCGGCGGCTCCGGTGGCGGCTACTCCGGCGGCGGCGGCTCCGGTGGCGGGATTGTCAAGTCCGTTGGTGGCGGCGGCGGCGGCGGCTCCGGCTGCGGCGGCGGCTACTCGGGCGGCGGCGGCGGCTACTCCGGGGGCGGTGACTCCGGCTGCGGTGGCGGCTCCGGCCAGCAAGTCTCCTGCCAGAGCTACGGGGGCGTCTCCAGCGGCAGCGGCGGCGGCGGCTCCGGCTGCGGCGGCGGCTACTCCGGCGGCGGCGGCGGCTCCTCCCAGCAGACCGTCCAGACCTCGTGCGCGCCCCAGCAGAGCTGCGGCGGCGGCTCCTCCGGGGGCGGCGGCTGCTTCTCCAGCGGCGGCGGCTCCTCCGGGGGCGGCGGCTGCTTCTCCAGCGGCGGCGGCTCCTCCGGGGGCGGCGGCTCGGGCTGCGGCGGCTCGGGCGGGTCGTCCGGCGGCGGCGGGGCCGTACCCGTCTGCCACCAGACCCAGCAGAAGCAGGCGCCCACCTGGCCGTGCAAATAAGGCCCTGGCCTGCGAGGTCAACGCCCTCGCGACACCGCCGGAGGCCCCAGCCCGGTCGCGTGCCTGCGCGCCCCCAGAAACCGCTGAGCCCCGGGGCTGTCCCCTCGGAGCGCGTGCGGCGACGCCCCGCCCCCGCCGCCTCCTCGGCCAATAAATTTGCGGTTTGTGAGAAAGTCCCGTTGTCCAGGAGTCTCTGTAGCGTCGGACCTCATCAGCGCCTCCCCTGCTGTCCTCCGTTCGCCCCCCTCCCCCGGCCTACGTTCGCGGAATATATTCCTTATGTTGGGGGGTGGGTGCAGGCGGTCACCGGGCCCCCGGCCGGGGCTGGGGATGGCTGGCAACCCACCACCCGAGAGGCGGACTCTCCTGCTTGGAGCTTAAGGTCGCGAGGTGATCACGAAGCACAGGGATTTCGAGTGGCCACCGTGGTCCTTAGACAGGGCAGCCCCGAGGTCCAGGGCCCACCCTGCAAGGTGCGAGCGCAGGGAGGCCCCGTGCTGAGGGCCACCGGCTCCAGCGACCCAGACCCGCCCGGGACGGGCTCGCTGTCCGCGTTCAGAGCATCTACAGGTGTGAGACCCTTCGTGAGGCACCTGTAGGGTCCAAAGGAAGCAGAGGAGCTGCTCCTGCTCTCCTGAAGGAGCGACACCCAACTACACGACAGTGCGGCGGCGTGAGCGTACGAGGTAGTCGACGCCAGCACCGGGGGTCACCGGGAAACGCACGAAGCTTCCCGGGTGCTCTGCTAGTTACGCTGTGCAGAAACAGCCTGGTGAGGAACTCTCTGCGCCCCGTTTCAAATCCCGATTCTACCTGTCCTCAGTAAATGCCACCATGCTGATTCACGCAAAGCAAAAAGCCTGCTCCATCAAAAAAAAAAAAACAAGGCGTTCTGACCCCCCCCCCCCCCCGCACCCAGCCACCCAGCACCACCACTGCTGGAGACAGAAAGACAAATTATCCCTCCCAGACGCTTGTCCATCACCACCTCCATCTCGCGGCGGCCAGGTGTGGCGATCAAGGGAGGCAGCCGCTCAAAATACCCAACAGTCTGACCGCTGCATTATTTTTATTTTTATTTTTTTAATAAAAGGAGACATTTTAGTTCTGTACCAGATGGAGTAGGCATACTCCTATTGCTCCTGCTAAGTATGGCGAAAATAGCTGGACGTATAGCCTAAGACAGAAGCGTCGGAAAGATGGAAAGACGTCTTCAGAGCTTGAGAGCTGATGCAAGGGTGACTCCCTGGGTTGTCCTCGTGCCTCTGTACCCCAGATGTGGAGTTAGAAAGTGTGCCACCAAGAAATGCCAACGGGTGCAGACAAAAACAATCACCCCCAAAAAATCAGTTTTCTTCATCGGAGGATCAGGAAAGAAGAGACCTAGCAAGGCAGAAATCTTTTGACAATATCCACCTTAGTTTAGCCAAACACCTTAGGGGAAAAAAAAAATGAATGGGAATATTGGACTTGTTCCTAGCGGCCGGAGGGTTCACACCCACACACACCTCGCTGGTGCAGTGTTGCCAGAGGTCTGCTCTAACTGACGATTTAAATAAGATGCAGCATCTCGTAACAGAATGCCAGCAATGTCCAGCACACAATCAAAAATCACTCAGCGTACCACGGACCGGGAGAATCTCAATTTGAACAACAACAACAAAAAAGATACAATCAACAAATATACTAACACTGAAATGCTACACGTTTGAGGATTATCTGACTGATTTTTAAGACGCCCTTATAAAACTATAAACACTCGAAACAAATGAAAAGATAAAAAGCCTCGGCAAAGAAATAGGACCTATAAAAAAGAATCAAGTAGAAATTGTAGGACTAAAAAGATAACAGCCCGTGGTAGAACTGAATTCTAGAACTGAAATAAAACTCACTGGGTAGGCTCAACCGCAGAATGCAGATAGCAAAGCAAAGACTTGAATTCAAAAACAGATCGATAGAAATGATCGGATCTCAACAACAGAGAGAAAATAGACTGGATGGTATTTGCCGATAGGGTCTGTGGGAGAGAATGAGGTTCAGACGAGGCCATTAGAATGGGGTTCCCATGATGGGGTTCACGCTCTTATCAGAAGAGACATGCTCTCTCGCTCTCTATCCACCACGCGAGCACACAGGAAGAAGGCGCCGTCTGCGAGCCAGGAGCATCCTTCATCCTGCTCTTGGACTTCCAGCCTGCATCCCACACGTGCTGGGAGCCGGCGGCCTCGCTCGCCCCCTGCTGGGGAGCAGCGGCACCGCACCTAGGGCGTGTCGCCGGGAGCGTCTCCCACATCAAGGTTTGCGGTGTCCTCCCGCGCCTGGGCGGCGTTGGTCTCACTCCGCCTCAGTGCTGCACCGGTGGCCGCGCGGGGGACTCGCCTCTTCCCGCAAGGGCTCTCTGAGCTCCGTCACAGCGGAGAGGCAGAGTGTCGCCTGTATCCCTTAGGGACAGTTAGGCCAGAGGACCGTGCACTGGCTTGCAAGGCGGGCAGGCTTGCTCTGCGCACCCCGCTCTGCGCACCCCGCTCTGCCGACCCCGCTCTGAGCATCCTGCTCTGCGCACCCCGCTCTGCGCACCCCGCTCTGCCGACCCCGCTCTGAGCATCCTGCTCTGCGCACCCCGCTCTGCGCACCCCGCTCTGTGCCCTCACGGCCGGGCCACCTCGGGTTCCTGACCGGCATCTGTTGGGAGCCACTGGGTTGTTACCTTTCTGAAGCCACTTGATCTTTTAAGAAAATACCAAAAAATTAAGAGAAATAAAAACGTGTTGGCTGAGACCAGAAAATAAGTTCGTATTGCTAAAAAAAAAAAAAAAAAAAAAAAAAAAAAACCGTCACCCATCACTGTGGAAAGCAGGTGAATCCCCCACACGACCCTCTCACGGGTACAGATGGAGAAACCGAGGCTCAGAGAGATTACTTAGTCTTTCCAAAGGCTCCGAGGTTATTTTTATTTATGCTGTTATTGCTGTTTGCAAGTGTGGTCACCACGGTAAACTCGGTCTTAACCCATGGCCCTTCCCCGGCCCCCACCGTGGTGAAATTCGTCCCCCACTTTCCAGCTCACTCGTGCAAACTGCTAAGCAGCTGCCACATTCAGGAACGCGGCTGGATGCTGGATGCACAGAAATACACGGCTCACAGGTCCTGGGCCTTCCAGAGCTAAAGCTCTAGTGGACAGACAGACAGACAGACAGATAAACCACCAGGACCCCCAGTTCGTTAACCAGACCCCAAGTGTCCATGAGTCCCTTAGGAGAGGACGGTGCCTCTGAAAAGAAGAGTGTCAGCAAAGCGCACAGCCTCCCAGCTAACTAACCCCCAACCCGGCATGAAAAAAAGCAAGAGTCCCCAGGAACTCAAATTAGGGACCCCTGTCCTGGAGCCCGAGGTGGGAGCGGCAGGGGAGGGGGCGTTCGTGCTGCGTTTTTAAGGATGATTAGGTTTCCAGGCAGAGGAGCAAGGGGAGCCCCGCGCCCCCCGAGCTGGTGAAACGGCAGGTTCCAAGGCACGTTCGGGGAACAGGCAAGCCGGCCGGGCCAGGGGAAACCAGGGGCGCGGGGGCGGGGGTGGGCGCAGGAGGCACAGGGTGAAGATAAGCAGTGTGGGTCACGAGGAACCAGCGAGGACCTGACGGACCAGATTCGTTCTTTGCGGAGGGAAAAAGGGGGAGGGAAGAGTGGCAAGGAGTTCTCTGGATGGAGAGGGCTTTGAGCTGCAGGCGGTGCCCGCGCTGTACGATGTGTGAGGGCTGGGGCGGCCGCAGTCCCCGTCCCACGCACGGGTCCGAGGCTCGGAGAGGGACCTCGGCCACACCCACCCGGAGAGCGGGGATCCCGCCCCTAGTGGCTGAGACCCTCTGTGAAAGCGCGGACGGCGAGAGAAGAGGGACAAGGCCAGAGCTCTGGGGACGTCTGATAGTCCGCGCAGGTGGGGGAGGGGATCGGGGGCGGAGAGTGATGAGAGGCGGCCGAGGAGGAGGCGATAGCAGAGCCCGAGGCCGCCGGGTCCCCGCCCTGCCACGGGCTCCTGCCGGTTTGGGGTTTTCTCTGCCAAGCAAAGCGCGGTGTGACCTGCGAGGCCGGGTCTCAGCATACAGCGCCGACTGTTAATCACAGCAGCAAAAGCCCCGCTGGCCCGGCCGGCCCTGGCGGTTCTCTGTTGCCCAGAAGATAAAACTTCAGTGAAAACACGGACCTTACACCAGTGATTACACCAGGCTGACCTCTCAGGAACGCTTTTGGGTACACCCCTATAAATGACAAAACAGTGCCCCCCAGCGCTACGCTGAGTCCTTAGCGTAGCTCACTGTCAAAGATGTTTCCCACTCCAAACAGGCCACACCTGCCACTTCACGCCTCCCGAAAGCTCTGAGCAAGGGACGGGCTGGTTTCCCCCACAGAAACTGTGTCCCAGCTCTGGATCAGCCGCGTTCCTCAGAAGGATGACGGGAGCCCCAGACATCCAGGAGTATACAGATTGGGGAAGAAGAAATAAAACTGTTCAGAAATGGCAAGATGGTCTATGCAGAAAACCCCAAAGAACTGACCAGAAAAAAACCACAAAACTCTCCTGGTGTTTTTTTGGTTTTTTTTGTTTTTTTTTTTAACGAGCGTAGCAAAGTCACAGGATATAAAGTCACCGTGCAAAAGTCAGTGGCTTCTTCATAGACCAGAAATGAATCACTGGAATTTGAAATTTGAAATAATACATTTATTGCACACCTGAAACTTCCCGGATTTTTGCTAACGAATGTCACCAAAAAAATTTTTTTTTCAATAAATACATAAAAATAAAATAATACATTTACAGCAGCCCCCAAAACTCACATCCATCCACACAAAAACTTGCATGCAAAATACGTGTAGCAGCTTTATGTCTAATGGCCCAGAACCGGCAGTGACCAAGATGTCCTCCGAGAGGTGAAGGGGCGACCGGACGGTGGCACGTCCATCCGGGCACGGGCGTCCTCCAGCAATGAGAAAGAGAGGAGCATTCGAGCCGGGAAAAGACACGGGAGCCTTAAGCGCACGTCCACACGGGAGAGAAGCCGGTCTGCGCGATGCCAGCCACGCGACACTCTGAAGACGCCGGTGTCGGGACCGTGGGAACGGCCCTGCTGGCCAGGGGTCGGGGTTCGGAGTTCAGGGTTCAGGGTTCAGGGTTCAGGTGAACTCCAGAGACTTTTTTAGGGAAACGAAACGATTCTGTGCGACACTAGTTGGGAATCCCGACCGCACGTTGGTCGAAACCCCGCGACACCGAGTAGGGTCCCCGATGGTCACGATTCTTTCAGGGATCATTTAAGAGGCAGGACGGCTTCCGAGATGCGATGCGGAATGTATCTCTTCAATCTGCCTGGGCCATGGATGCAGGAACCGGCCCCGTTGAGGGAAGGGGGCCGGGAGGCTGCAGAGCAGGGAGCGGGGAGAAACAGTGGGGTGAGGCTGCAGGCAAAACGAGAAGCCAGATTGTGACGTTCAGGCCACAGGAAGGGGGGGACGTCGGCTCTAGCTCTGAGTGACACGGGCAGCCATCGGAGGGTTTCCGGTAAGGAGAGACGTGCCCTGACCTGGACGTGGCAGCAAGGGTAGTGCTAAATTCTGGGTGTATGCTGCAGGTAGAGCCAGCCGGACAAGGGGGGGGGGGTGACAGAAAGGAAGGGGTTTGGGGGCCCGAGCATCTGGAAGCACGGCACCCCATTTACTGAGCCGGCGAGGCTGTGGCGGGAGCAGCTTCAGGGGGAGAGCAGAGCTCGGCCACGGAGGTCGGCGTGTTAGACGCCGGCTGGTCACCCAGGTGCATCGTTGGAATTTGGGCCTAGCATTCAAGGAAGATGTTTGGGCTACAAATATACATTTGGGAGGTAAAAGTGATGAGTTAGGAAAAAGTGAGGGGGGACGTCAGGAGGAGGAGTGGGGGGTGGGACCTGGCAGGCTCCGGGCCGTGGTCGCAGGGAGGCCCCTGCTGAGGGTAACAGGTGAGGACAGGGCCTGGGGAAGGGGCGGGGACGTGGGGCGTTGGTGCGGACCGCAGAGCCCAGAGCACGTGGAGACTTGTCCTAAGCCCGCTGGGGACGCACCTGGGAGGCGGAGCTGGCTCTTACCTGACCTCCGACCTCCGCGCCTCGGGACTGGCTGGCTGCGGGATGCGGGTGTGCCGAGACCAGTTCCATGGCCGGACGGACCAGGACGCCTGGCACGCCCCGGCCGCAGGCAGCCAGGCACACCTGCATCTCCGCCCGCTCCCCTCCCGCAGCGGCAGGTCCAGGCAGTTCCCCTGGGACGAGAGAGAGCGAGGCGCTTCGACACCACACCCGCCCCGCTCACCCCGCGGCCAACGCCCAGCCCCTCTCTACCCCGGCGGGGCAGCCCGCTCACCAGCACCACCTGCCGGCCGAGCCAGGGCAGGACTCCGCCCCCTGAGCCGCCTCCCACTCCACCAGCCAGAAGCCTCTCTCGGACCTGTAGGCCCCAAAGCATCTCAGACCTGGACGATTCCCAGGTCACCCCTTTCAACCCCACTGTCGCAGAGGAGACACTGGGGGCACACTCCACACCGCAAAGGAGAGTGGAGTGAAGACACACGCTTGCTTTTCAGGGAGAAACAAGAAGAGAAATTTCAGATCTGGGGTTCCCAGGAAAGCTGGGGATACACGAAATGAGGTCTGAGGGTGCTCGGTGATGAAGGCGGGCGGACTGGCAGGCGCGAACAGCGGTGCCGGCCCCCCACGCGTGCACACGCACGCACACACGCGTGTTCCACACGACCCCGCTCCCCCTCCGGCCATCTGGACATGCAGGAAGGGGTGACGGGCGGCTCCCATCCGCACGTGGGTGGCTGGCGCACCGCACAGCATACTCATGGCTCGTGGCTTACTGTCACCCCAGAAAAACTCCACGAGGGACGGTGGCACAGGGACACGGCCACACGGGTCCTGAGCACGTCTCCTCGGTCGTCCATGTGCAAAACGGGGTTCCCGGGGCCCACCCCTCGGGTGCTGGGGACGGTCAGACGGGGCAGTGGACATGGGTGGGCCTGGTGCTCGTTGCCCCCAATAAGCACAGATGCTTGGGGACGATAACGAAGGATAAATACGAATAAAAACGCCGAAGACGAAGAAGAGAGAGACGGCTCGTGGAGAATGACAAAATCGAAATTCAGATCGATTTCAACAGATTTCAAACGGTGGGGAAACGCGCCTCGTGTCACACGGAATCAAGACAGACTGGAGTCCCGTCTCAGGTTGAGAAACAGGCCGGGCGAGGGCGGGGCGCAGGGCAGGTGCGCAGGGGCAGTGGCGGAAAGTTCCCTGGGCCAGCGGGGCTGGCGGTGACGCAGCAGGTAAAGCAGCCTCGGGTGGTGTCATCACCACCTTTTTTGTTGCTGTTGGTGGTGGTTTGTTTGGTTTTTACGCCTGCAGCACCTGGTCTTCCCAGGCGGTCTCCCATCCAAGTACTGGCCAGGCCCGACCCTGCTTAGCTTCCGAGATCAGACGGGATCGGGCATGTTCAGGGTGGCAGGGCCGCAGACCATGGACCGTGGCTCCATGGGCGTGAACCCAGGACCCTCTGCGTGTAAAGCGGACGTGCTGACCGCTGCACCATGGAGCCACGTCCAGGTGTCACGACGACACGGCTTCAGAGCTGGGCCGTCTCCGTGGGGCTCGCATGCCTCGCCCTGCTCACCCGCGCATAATCGGATGGAGGGAAGCAACGGCTCCAGTGAAATCTGAGACGGGGGACGCCGGGTCATTTCGTCCACTTCCGGTCCCCAGGTGTACCAGGACTGCGAGCGGGCCATCGGGAGGACAGCCGGGTGCTGTGTGGCCGCAGGGACAGAGGCCCGGCTCGGCGCTGGCCGTGAGAGCTTCAAGGGGTGCCTTACCCTCCCCAGCACAGCCCGGGTCTCCTCGGCCACCCAGCGGGAGTGGCCGCTGCCGCCTGTCAGAGCTGTCTCGCGTGTCATGTGCCCGGCAGAGTCAGCCTGGAGGGGAGACTACCACGTGCCACCAAGCACACAAGCCTTTCAGTCACCCCTGCAGAGGCCATGCTGCGAGTCTGCTGTCACCGTCCCTTCTGATCCCCCATCTTCACACCCTGGGCCACGTCCCCCTCCTCCACGCCCCCAGGATGAGCCGCGGGCAGCTCGGCCGGGGCAGGCCACACAGACCAGCCACACTCGGTGCCCGCTCCTGGACAAGGCGACGGACAATCACAGCAGCCGCCCCCAGACCTCGCGATCACACGTGCCTAAACGTCTACGTAGCACCTACTGTGCGCCAGGAGCAGACACAGACGGGTCCCCACAGTCCTGGCGTTTATAACGTAATGGGAAAGCCATACCATGGGGGTGAGGGAGAGAGATGGGGATGCAGGGAGGGAGGGAGAGAGGGAGGGAGAGAGGGAGAGGGAGAGAGAGAGAATTCTAAGTGAACAGAGTGTGAAGAAGAGCAGACAGGTGAGCGCTAATTTTGGGACATCAAGAGCCTGACTCTTAGAAGGGACGTGTGAAAGCTGACCATTGGAGGGTGAGTAAGACATCCCCCAGCCCCCTCCCACGCAGGCAGCATCAATCTGGGGTACCAAGGGGCCCTCGGCAGCCCTGAGAGGGGACCCTCAGTTCCCCAGCATGAGGACACACTCCTTACTGCAGCCCACTGCGGAATGCCCCCCAGAGGTCCCAGCCGCTCCTCCCAGGGGCTCCCGCCCCCGCCCGCCCCCCTTCCCAGCTGAGGGGCCTCCCCTGTCAGAGCCAGCTCTTCGCTGAGGCCCTGCCCAGCAGAACCTGTTGGGCCAGCACACACCTGTCTCACTGGTGTGTGCACCAAGCTTCCAGAAGCCGAGTGCCCTCCCCAGAACCACCCCACCCTCCTCCCACTCCCCAGGCTCCTAGCTGCCCCCTGCCCCCGGGGAAGGCAGGGCTTGGTTTGGGGGGCAGAGTGGAGCCCGCTGGTGGGACTCAGCAACGCTGAGGCCCAGGCCCCTCGTCCCCCTGTCCCTTGCACACTGCCACATTCGAGCGTTGTTGAGAGCAAAGCACAAGGCAAGGACAGGGGCAGACGCAGACGGAGAGAGGGGGACAGTCTGAGGGGCAGAGAGGGGGCAGCGTGGCAGGAAGAAGTATAAAGAGAGGCAGGCGAGGGGTGCGAGGGAGATGGAGATGGAGGGAGAGGGGGCCTGGGCGGGGTGGGGGGACAGGGGCCTAGGGGGCAAGCGTTCGATGGGGCCACTGGGGGCGAGCAGCCGCGGGCTCCCCAGGCTGCGGCTACGGGTGAGGTCACAGAAGCCCCCAAGGGCGGGGGGCACGTGCTGGAGAGTGTCTTCCCCCAATCCCACATGGGTGGGTGGGGCGCAGGACCACGGGGCAGACGCGGGGGGGGGGGGGCGGCCACCGGGCGGAGGCGCACGTCCAGAGGGAGTGATACATCAACACCACTTTTATTTTGTCACCGGGCTGAGGCGGCGGGCGCCAGGGGACAGGCCGGTGAGAGGGGAGGGCTGAGCCGCCCAGCTCTGGGATCTGGGGGCCGCTGGGCTGGGCGGGGCTGGCAGGCAGGGGACGGGGTGTCCGGCAGCCGCGGGGCGTGGGGGGCCGGCTCAGGGGCGCGGGGTCCCTTGCTGTTTGAAGTGAGGCCAGGTGCTGATGATGTGGTACAAAGCCTTCCCAGGGGACAGCACGTTGCTGACGTCGCTGTGTCCCACCAGCAGGTAGTTGGGGGCCAGGTAGCCCTCGTCCAGCCCGCACTGGATCAGGGCCTGGGCGGCGCCCAGGGCCGCGGCGTTGGGCGGCTTTTCTGCAAAACACGTAAAACACGTCCGCCCTGTCCATCATCCGGGGCTCCGGGCCGCGTGCTCG
>PVKZ01008961.1:0-13130 GCA_004027375.1 Macroglossus sobrinus
AACATGGATGCCGGCCTTTTGTCCTTTGTTGCCCAGGCAGCGCGGGCGCGCCCCGGAGCCCCGAAAAGCCGGCTGCGGGGCGCAAGACCCCCCACAATCACAAGGGAAAGAAGCCCTAAGCCGAGTGGGGAGGTGTCCTCGTCTTTTAAGACCCCCCCCCTCCACACACACACACACACACACACCCCTCCATCTCCAAAAATACTTCCATTTCTTGTCCCCACCAAGGCTCAGACCTAGAAAAGGGAGGCAGGAGCGCAGGCGACTCCGGGGATGCCCGAGGTCGCTGGGGAAGAGACCCTTTTCGCCTCCCAGGCACAAGGGGCAAAAGGGTCCGAAGAGCCCCCCCCCACCTCCTCCCCGGCACGGCTGCCAAACATAAAGCTCCAGAAGCCTTCTCCCTTCGGCTCCCACTCGTTTGCAGCCCCCTTGGCCTGCTCAATAAAGAGAGTTCCTCGAAGGGGCAAAAGGCACTTTTTTTTTTTTTTAACTTACCCGCTCAGCCCGGTGCCATGGAGCCTGGAAGATGAAGCTGGGCGGAGAGTTTGGAGGTGTTATTGTAAAAAAAAAAAAAATTATATATCTTTGGGGGGGATTGTTTAGTTGGGAATTGGGGGTGGGGGGGGAAACAGTGGTGCCTTTTTTGTTGTTGTTACCTTTTTTGTAAGTTACACTCATGGCATTTTCTGCTGCTTCCACTTCTGCAAAGTTTCCAGGGTTGGGTTGGCAAAAGGCGGCTTCGCAGAGGACTGTTTACTGCTCTGGATATAGCAATGGTGTGACCGTCATTAAGAGACAAAAGGCGAAAATACACAGTCAAATCAAACAAAAGGCAAAAAGGCACACGGCCATCCCAACCACCATAGAAAATACCCGAGAGTTAACGTTGGTGTTTGGCTGGAACTAGCTAGGACTTGTTTTCCAGCTTTAATCTAGTTTCCTGTGACGGCTTTAGCCTCTCTACACAAAGAGATCGTCCTTTCCCTCACCCACCCTTCTACCAAGACGAGAAAAACAGAGCTGTTTTTCTTCGAATAGATCGATTTTCAAAGAAAGTGTACAAGTTACTGGGAAGAAAGCTGACTAGCATTTATGGCCGTAAACATTCTCAAACGCTTAAAGCCAAAAGCCTTAGTTTTAGAAAAGCAAAATCGTCTCAAAGCATTTTAACTGGCTTATATTAGACAAGAGCGACAAAGACAGACATGCAGATGAAGGTTCAGAAAATTAAGGACATCTCAGCAACATCAACATGAAAACTGCACTGCGTAAGGACAGAATGGATTGGGTACTTACAATGTAAAAGGTTTTTAAAAGCTTAAAGAGTAACAATTGCTTACAATTTTTTTGTTGCTGCCATTTCGCTAATCCTAAAACTATACACATTTAAAACATTACCTTGTTAAAAGAGAAAGAGTTAATAAGATGGCCAGGTTTAAGTGTTTAATAGAGGAAATTATATATATTTAAAAATTTATTGTTCAGTCAAGAGAATACAGATTAAGACAGCTCCAAGCTCCCCCCCACCCCCCCACGAAAAATAGAGGAAAAAAAATTAAATATGTCATTTACTTAGGTTTTTTGGAATTCAAAATTGTTAACTGCTGACATTAATGGTGTGCTATGACCTAGTTATACAAGACAAAGATGGATTCCAAGTCATAAGGAAAAATCCAGATCTTTTTAAAAGTCTTCTTCATTCTTCCAATTGTGAGTCCTTTAGCCTTGTTGACAAATGTTAAACACAACACTGAGGCGTCCTGAATTGGATGGTGGAGTCAAAGGAAAAACGTTCCCCATTTGCAACAAAGGAAAAACCCACTTGGCCATTTAATTCCATTGCAGAAAAATGGCTCCCCTCATCTGTTGGCCTCTCCTTGGTGTCTGATGAAGGATGTTTTGAGATCAGCGTCTAATAACTCAAGCCCTATAGAAGCCGCGCGTTGATTGGCTGCCGCGCCCTGCCGCCCTGCTCCAGCCAATTACCTACCCACGGCCAAATTACAAACCCCGAAAAGAGCCCCAATATGAACTCCACCACTACGAAGCCCCGGCGAGGCGGCTCCCTCGCCTCGGCCGCCCGACACGAGAGGCCGCGGGGGCCGCGAACGCGTCCTCGCGAAGCCCGGGAGCCTCGGCGTTGCACTCACAAAATGGAAGCCGCGCGCTGATTGGCCGCCGCCACTCCCGGACCTTTAATAAAGAAAGGGGAAGGAAAAGATAAATGCAAAAAAGGGGGACTCTCTCCTTCGTCGGTGGCTGGTGGGAGGGTGTGTGTGTGTGTGTGTGTGTGTGTGTGTGTGAGTGAGAGTGTGTGTGTGCGGAGAGAAGCATGTGTTCTGGACAATTACAGGGCACTGCTCTCCAAAAATAAAAACAGAGCCAAAGGCTTCTTCTATCAGCCAGGACCAGGCGAGGGCTGCATCCTCCCAGGAATGTGAATGCTAATTCGGTGAAAATCCTGCCTTCCCCTCCCCAGCTCAGCTCCGGGGGGAGGGGGTCGCGGGGCAGAAGAGGAAGCCGGAGCGGAGATACCTCGAGTGCAACTCGCCTGGAGTCTTCTTGCCTTCCCCCCGCTGCTCGGGCGTCCAGACACAATCACACACACACACACACACACACACACATACACACACCCCAAAACGCCAGCCCTTTTCCCCGGGCCCCCCTCGCGCCCACCTCCGGTCTTGGCAGTTTGGAAACAGTTGTGGAGGCCCGAGGCGCACGCCGCGGCTCGCAGGGTAGCCTCGGCCGCGGGAGGTAGAGCCCGGGGAGAACCCCCCCCTCCCCCGCCCGTCAAGCCCCCCACCTAGGTCCCAGCAGAATAAATAAATTAAAAGGCCTTCCCCCGGGGAGGGGGGGAGGCAGTGTGGGAGAGCGCGAGTGAGGGGTGGGGGGCCGCTGGGGCCCGGGGCTTTGGCGGCGCAGCTGCCGCCGCCGGGAGAGTGCCTGGGGAAGCGGCGAGGAAGGCGAGGGGAGGAGGAGGAGGAGGAAGAGGAGGAGGGTGAGCGCTCGGGTCGGGCTCCTTAGCGGTGTATTGTGGGATGTGCGGCTACTGGGAGCCGAGCCTCCGCCGCCAGCCGCCTCCCGGGCAGCAGCAGCAGCAGCAGCGGCGGCGGCGGCAGCAGCTCCGGGCCCGGCAGCCGCGGTCGCGGCGCCCCCCCGTCCCGGCCCCCGGTGCGGCCGCCCCGGCCCCGGCTCCCGCGGGGGACACCATGTACTGGCTGGCGGCGCAGGGAGGCCGGCGCCCGGCGGGGATGTAAGCGCGGCTCGGGGAGGGAGAGGCCGCGGCCGGCAGCCGGGCGGCCCGAGCCCCCGGCCCCGGCCCCGGCCCCGGCCCCGGCCCCGGCCCCGGCCCCGGCCCCGGGCGGGCGGGCGGGCGGCGCCAGGCCCTGCCGTGAACCCCGCGCCCGGGCCGGGCCGAGCGAGCGAGCGCCACGCCGGGCGGCCGGGCCGGCACCATGGGCCGGAGCCCGCGTCCTCCGGGCGCCCCGGGCCCCGCCAGCCCGCACCGGGGGCCCCCGGGAGCCCCCAGCTGCCGCCCCGAGACGGTGGCCGAGCGGGCGGGCGCCTAATTCTCCCGGAAGGGTTATTCTCTCGCTCCATTCTTATTTTGGGGGGAGCCAGCGAGACAGTGCCTTTCGGGGCGCGCTGGTAAGGTGGGAGGGGGTGGGGGCTGAACCATTTGATTCTTCAGCGTGTGTGTAGCAGCGGCCGCAGCCGCCGTGGCGGCGGAGACGACAACAACTTGCTGGTTTTCAGGTTGGGTTAACGGCATGGAGAACAGTCACCCCCCCCACCACCACCACCAGCAGCCCCCGCCGCAGCCCGGCCCTTCGGGCGAGAGGAGGAACCACCATTGGAGAAGTTACAAGTTGATGATTGACCCGGCTCTGAAAAAGGGGCATCACAAACTGTACCGCTACGATGGGCAGCATTTCAGCCTGGCGGTGAGTCGCCGGCGCGCCTCCCCGCCGCCCCCACCCACCCCCAGCCGGGCCTCGGCAGAGGGGGTCCCAGCGGCCCCGGGCCCTCGTCCCGACCGCCGGGCCAACTGTCAGCCGGGTGCCCAAGCCCTGGAGTTTGACAAGTGCCAGGGGCAGGGGGTCTCCCCCTGCCCCAGGGGAGTGGGACCAGCCCTCCCATTCGCCCCCCTCCCCGCATTCCTCCCTACAGATGTCCAGCAACCGCCCGGTGGATATTGTCGAAGATCCCCGGGTCGTCGGGATCTGGACCAAAAACAAGGAGCTGGAGCTGTCGGTGCCCAAATTCAAGGTAGGACCCCTCCCCCCGCGCCCCCCACAGTTCCTCCCCCCCCCCGCCCGCCCTCCCCGAGTTCGAAAATAACGCCAGTCCTGACCGAGCCCGGCCGGATTCTGAGTTCCCGCCGTCCCGGCCAGGGAAGTTTGGGCGGGGAGGGGGAGTCTGCTGCGAGAGGGGTGTCCCCTCAGAGCTACTGTAAACAGAATAACACTGCGGTGAAACTGTAATCAAGGCGCTGATACAGTGTCCTGCCCGCCCAGCGGCGGGCTCCGGGGCCCCCACCTGGCTTCTGCCAGCCCGGGGGCTCGGCCCCGGGACCCGCCCCCTTCCCCAGCCGTGTGGCCTGAGGGGGACAACTTCCCAGCCCAAGGGGTCGCCCTCGACCCGACTTCAGGGAGAGGAGGCCAGAATGGGGGGGTGGGGTGGGGAAAGAGAAACTGTTTCTTTTTCCCCTTTCCTTTCGAACCCAGAGGACTTCCACGTTCCAAACGATTTAATCCTCCGCTTCCCGGGCCCGCCCGCGTGCATTTTTTTTTTTCCAAAAAATTTTTATTATTATTCTTTTTTTACCCTTCATTGTTTTCCACGAGCGGGGGGCGAGTGGGGAATGTGGTGCTTTCCCTTCGGTGTCAGTGTTCTCCAGACTCCCTTCCCCCTTGTCCCCTGCTAGATCGATGAGTTTTACGTGGGCCCGGTGCCTCCGAAGCAGGTGACATTTGCCAAGCTGAATGATAACATCCGCGAAAACTTCCTGAGGGACATGTGCAAGAAGTATGGGGAGGTGGAGGAGGTGGAGATTTTGTACAACCCCAAGACCAAGAAGCACTTGGGCATTGCCAAGGTGGTCTTTGCCACCGTCCGGGGGGCCAAGGAGGCCGTTCAGCACTTGCATAGCACTTCGGTCATGGGCAACATCATCCACGTGGAGCTGGACACCAAAGGTGAGTGGAGGCCAGCGCAGGGCACTGTGGGAGCCCCAGCCCCGTCTGTGTGGCCCCTGTCCTGCCCAGAGCCCCTCCCTCGTGCAGTGTTGTTGGGGAGACCCCCGTCACTTTTCCTTAGGTCCCCTTCTACCACCTGATTTCTTTTGGCCCCCTCCTGAGGGTAGAGTCACGTGGAGCTAAATGTGTTGTCTGTTGCTAGGAGACCAGCTATAATTTACCAAATGTGCTGTCCTTGGCCACTGTATCCCCCGGGACCCTCGGGAGGTTTCCCCACTGCTGACACCCCCTCCGGCAGCCTGAGCCCTGCTGGCCGGGGGTTCAGAAAGTCCCCAGTGTTGGTGTGTGTTAAGGGGAGGAGGCAAGGTTTGTTTATCTGGGGTGGGGGAGTTGAGGGAGAGTCGCTAGGATGGCTGTAAATGCTTAAGAGTCGGTCCCTCAACTGAAAAGAGAGTCCTCCAAGGATCCAGGGTGCCCCTTCCCCCCCATGTCACCCCTTCTCCCTGGAAGTGAGAACCAATCTGGGCCCAGAGTGTGGTTTCATTGATAATGTTCCAGATAGTGTGGGGCGGGCTGCTCTGGGTGCTCCAGGGTTGACACCGTGTCTTCCCTCCTCTCTCTTAAAGAGACAGCAGCACTTTCCGAGCACTGCTCACTGTGCGGGCTGCTAGGGGAGGCGGGCTGGGAAGGCCAGCCCTCCCACCCTCAGGGGCCTGGGAGGCTCCTGAACGGTGGCAGGAGGGGCAGGAGGGGCATGCCAGAACTCTCTCCTTCCCTCTGAGATAGGAGGGGGTGCTGACCCACCCCACCCCCCAGGACCAGCCAGCCCAGCGACTGGGTCCAGAGCCCCTTGCGGGTCTCTTGGGAGACCCTGCCTAGGCAGGTGTATGTAGGTGGGCGGCTTCCAGGGGCATGCAAAACCCAAGGTAGGAAAATCTAAACCTTTCTTTTTGGCTTTAATAATGAGTACATGTTGACCAAGTCTCCAAGAACATACTGTGGGCTGTGGACGGATGCTGGTCCCGGGCAGGCACTGTCACCCCACGAACTCTTGCTGGGCTGTCTCTAGCTCTGAGTCTGCTAGGGCCGCCAGCTCAGGCTCCCTGCTAAGCTGGGATGCCCCTCGGGGGCTCGTCTCTAGTTTCCCAAGCTCTGTTGAGGGACTACAGACTCTTTTAAATCTTTATCCCCTTTGCGGGGGTGGGGGTGGGGCCTGCAGTCCGGATGTGGAACCCCTCCCCCATCACGTGCCCATTTTAAGGAGCAGCGTGCTCAAACCAAAATTTTATCTCAAAAAAAAAAAAAAGGGGGCGGAGCCCCTTCAGAGACTGCCAACAAAGTTTGTATTTCAAGAAAGAGACCAGTAAAGTGGAAAGCGTAGCTCAAGGAATGTGTCTCCTTTGCATATGTAAGCAGCTGCCTCACAGGGCTCTATAAATATCAATCATCGGGGCCCCCTGATCTGCAGAGGCCTCTCTGCGGGGGGTGGGGGTGCCGGGTTACCAGGCAGGGCTCCGTGGGACCCAGCCCCTGCTCGGAGCAGGCCTGTGGGGTTCATGGGAACGGGGTACGGGGCGGGGGGTGTTTTATACACTCCTCTGGGCACCTGGCCCCAGACTGTGTGAACAGCACCCTCTCACCTCTACGCCACTGGGTCTCCCCCCAGCGGCTACCAGGCCCTGGCTGCTACGTGGGACGATGAAAGGACAGGACGGGGAACAGGAAGGGGCTTTGTGTTGGGGAGGGGCATTTCTGTATTTGGGGGAATCCCAGCCCCACGAGGCATTCAGTTCTGAGCCTCGCGAACAGAAAAATCACACTCAGCAGCTTCACTGCACGGGTAGGGGAGGTGCAAAGGGCAGTGAACTGGGTCAGGGTCATGCATGCCGCTCCTTCGGGCTTGGGGTCTCAGGCCCCAGGGACCCACAAGGAAGCCAGCCTGTGGGGGCCGCCCATGCGGGGGCCTCGCTGAGCGCCCCTTCCCTTGTCGTCCACAGGGGAAACCCGCATGAGGTTTTATGAACTGCTGGTCACCGGCCGATACACACCCCAGACCCTTCCGGTGGGCGAGCTGGATGCCGTCTCGCCCATCGTGAGTGAGACCCTGCAGGTGGGTTTACCGCCATCGGCCCCCCTCCAGTCCCCCGTCGCCGGCCCCCGACGTCACCCCTTCCCCCACTTCACCGTCTTCCGCTTTGCACACTGGAGCCTGGGAGGGAGAGCGGCCTGGCCACGCACGGGTGGGAGTCCCAGAGACCCGGGTCTGCTTTCCACGTCGGTGCTGAAACCCCGCCGTATCTGATGTCCCGTGCACCCCGCTACCCCTGCCCCCAGAAAGCGGGGTTCAGGTCCCTCTTCTAGAGCAGGACTGGCTCCTTCCTCAACCACTGCCTCCCAGCACACTCACCTGGACCACGCTCACCTGGGGAGATTCTCACCCCAGCCCTGCCCCTAGCATCAACCCAGCCGCCCTCAGGAGTCGCTTTTCTGTAACGAGGAGACTTTGCTTGGTTGCTGGTCAGCTGGGTGGTGCGTTAGGCATGAGTACTGCGTCATATTATTTAAATACTAAAATACCGGAAGGCTGGAGGGGACAGGGTCCTTGGCCACCCCTCACTCCTGTGACCATAGTTCTTCCTGCTGCCGCCTGCGGGAAGGGCTTTGATTTCTGCCAGCCTGAGACAGGAAGGACATCCCAGTTCCAACCAAGATGTCCAGGTGTTCTGTTTTCTCTGCTTTAGAGATTAGGAAAAACCCTCGAGGTTCCCTGAGGGTAACCGGCTACCCCAAGAGTGGAGAAAGGTTGGGACCATCCAGACGTTGCTCTTCTATCTCCTACCCCTCTTCCTTTTCCTGTGCTGCAGTTCTAGAGCACCCCATCTGGTTCTGAGCTCCCCAGCAGCCCCAGCGAGAAGGGAAAAGAGCCTCGTTCAGTCGCATACCTTCCCCCAGTGGTCTCACCTGTACCTCTCTCTCTCCCCCACCCCCTCTAGCTGTCCGATGCCCTGAAGCGCCTCAAGGATGGCGGCCTGTCTGCGGGCTGTGGCTCCGGCTCGTCCTCTGTCACCCCCAATAGTGGCGGGACACCCTTCTCCCAGGACACTGCGTACTCCAGCTGCCGCCTGGACACGCCCAACTCCTACGGACAGGGCACGCCGCTCACGCCGCGCCTGGGCACCCCCTTCTCGCAGGACTCCAGCTACTCCAGCCGCCAACCCACACCCTCCTACCTCTTCAGCCAGGACCCTGCGGTCACCTTCAAGGCCCGGCGCCACGAGAGCAAGTTCACGGACGCTTACAACCGCCGCCATGAGCATCATTACGTGCACAACTCTTCTGCGGTTGCTGCCGTGGCAGGGGCCGCCGCGGCCTTCAGGGGCTCCGTGGACCTGCCGTTCGGGGCAGTGAGTGGCGGCGGGGGCCCGCCGTTCAAGGCCCAGCCACAGGATTCAGCCACGTTCGCCCACACTCCACCGCCTGCCCAAGCAGCTCCCGCTCCCGGAGTCACGTTCAAGTCGGCTTTCTCGCCCTATCACACGCCCGTGCCCCCTTTCCCGCCACCCCCCGAGGAGCCCCCCACCACAACCGCCTTCGGGGCCCGTGACAGCGGGGAGTTCCGCAGGGGACCCGCGCCCCCGCCCCTGCCCCCCACTGAGCCCCTGCCCAAGGAGAAGCCCGGCACGCCGCCCGGGCCCCCGCCCCCCGATGCCAACAGCATGGAGCTGGGTGGCCGGCCGACCTTCGGCTGGAGCCCCGAGCTCTGCGACAGCCCGGGCACGCCGACGCTGGAGGCGTCGCCCGCGGGGCTGGAGAAGCCGCACGACAGCCTGGACTCCCGCATCGAGATGCTGCTGAAGGAGCAGCGCACCAAGCTGCCCTTCCTCCGCGAGCAGGACTCGGACACGGAGCTGCAGCTGGAGGGCAGCCCCATCTCCTCCTCCTCCTCCCAGCTCTCGCCGCTGGCCCCCTTCGGCAGCAACTCCCAGCCGGGCTTCCGCGGCCCCACGCCGCCCTCGTCGCGCCCCTCCAGCACCGGCCTGGAGGACATCAGCCCCACGCCGCTGCCGGACTCGGACGAGGACGACGAGCTGGACCTGGGCCTGGGGCCCCGGCCCCCACCCGAACCGGGTCCCCCGGACCCTGCCAGCCTTCTGGGCCAGACAGCCGAGGTGGCCTTGGACCTGGCTGGAGACAGGACGCCAACCTCAGAGAAGATGGATGAGGTACCGCCATGTTTGTGCATCTCTGTCTGGGGTTGGCTTTGTCTGTCTCGTGTCCCCCTCTGTCCCCCTGTGGCACGTCATCCCCTCAGGAATACTAGCGAAAGACACAGAAGCAGCAGGGCTAGAGCAGCCAGAGCAACACCCCAGTGTGTAGAGAATACAGAGGACACAAAAAGCCCCAGGCTGTGATGGAGCAAATGGCCTGGCTCTGAGCTCCCTAGCAGCCATGGAGAGAAGAAAAGCAGCTTTGTTCTGTTGCTCTTGTTAGGTACGGGCGGTCGAAACTCTTCTTAGGCAGCGATTCTGACTTGAACTTCTTCGGTAGGAGTTTGCTGAGACTGCAGAGCGTAGGGATTGTGCTGACGGTTCTGGGGCCCCCTTCTCTGCTGGGCGGCTTGGGGATGGTCAGGGCTGGTGCTGAGGCTCCGGCGGAACGGGGAGTGGGCTTATCCAGAGCACTCTGCTGGGCTAGGCCGGGTGGTAGCTCCACGGCACCGTCTCCCAGAACCCGACCCCCCCTGAAGGGATGGGAAACCATGGCGAGGGCCCTGAACTCTCCCTTCTGCTCTCCCTGGCTCCAGGTGAAGGAGTTACGGGCTGGCCCAGGGTCGGCCCACAGCCAGCAGGAGGCAAAGTTGCCCACCCTCTACACTTTCCTCTCTTTAGCGTCTCACCTGGGGTCTCAGGTTTGGGGTTGGGGGTGCTGTGTACCAGCTCTTTGGGGCTGAGGGAGATCAAGTCACCTTCCTCGGCTCTGCTCCCCCACCTTCCTGGTCCAGCACCCACCTGGGCACCCCAGGCCTGTGTTGGAAGCTGTGGGCCCGAGGGCATGAGCAGCCAGGGGCTCAGACACAGCTCTTTGCCCCGTGGGCAGCAGGGAGGAGGAGGGTCACCCCTCCCAGGCCCTTTGATTAGGTGGGCTTGGCTGCCTCAGGGAGGAACAGAAAAGAACTTGGCCTGCCCGGGAAGGAACCACAGGTGGCTGGGCTCCAGGGGGGCCCCCAGGCAGTTCTGGGGAAGTGCCCTCAGGGGCCAAGAGGTGCAGATGGAGGGGTCGACAGGTGTGCAGAGGTGGCCCTCCCTCTGGCCGCCTGCGGTTAGGGGATGCTTACCATGCTGACGGGCTGGTGCAGGGGCTGGGAAGCTCAGAGCTGGAGGATTGGGCTCTCCCACCGTGTCACTTTATGGAAGGGGAGACGGGGGCCAGGAAAGCTGGGGGCCAGGATTCCCCAGGACCTTAGCACAGGGACGCCTAGGCGTGCTGATAGCCTCCAGGCTGGCCCTCGGGAGCCCCCTGCTGGCGGCGTGGAGAGCAGCACCCGGGCTCCTCCGGACTGAGCCGGGACGCGGGACTGCGCGGGACTGCGCGGGCTAGGCCCGCCGGGGACCAAGGGGACGGCTCAGATTCCCCGTCTTCACAGGGGCGGGTTAAAAGGCAGGCCCCAGCCCTTGACCTTGAGCCCCAGCTCCGTCGCTCACTGGTTATGCGACCTTGGGGAAGATAACTTTCCCTCTCTGAGGCTCAGTTTCGTTGTCTGCGAAATGGGACGGTGAACGCACCTGCCTCACACTGTCTCAGCCTAAGTGAGGTGGCACAAGGGCCGCTCCAGGCACAGCTGCGGCTGGTGCTGGGCCCTCCCAGGCGCTCCCAGGCGCTCAGTGAGTTCCCTTCAGCTCCCACCCGCAGCGCCCCAGGCCCGGGAGGAGGGGCGGGCGTGGGGGTTGGAGCCCTGGCTCTGCTGCTGATTGGCGGGCCGCGTGGCCGGTTTAACCCCGTGTGTGCTGCGCTCGCCGCGCTGGGCGCTGTCCAGGGCTGATCTGGGCGCCGTTGCTGAGTGCCTCCCCGCAGCACGTGCGTGGGGACTCTGAGAACTGGGGAGCGAGGAAGGGAGAGAGGGGTGGGGGGCGGGGAGAGAAAGAGAGGAGAGGTGACCTAGCAAAATCCAGAGCTTCCTGCTGCTGCTCTGGGTTTTGTGTTCCGCTTCTCCTTGCCCCACCCCCAGTTCCCTTTGGGGCCTCCCTTACCCGTAGGCTGACCTCTGACCTTAGAGCCTGCACAGGCTCTGCCCCCTCAGCCTTCAGATGCCCGCTCTGTCTCTGAGAGCTTCGGGAGGCTGTCTCCTCCAGGGAGCCGGGTTCCTCCAGGGCACTGCCTAGGCCTCTGGTCCTGACACCAGAGCCTGGGGGTGGCCCAACCCTTTTCTCCTCACCCCTGCTTGCCCTCCCGCTCCGCCTCCACCACGCAGACCCCAGTGCCGCCCTCCGCTTCCCGGCCCATGCATCCAGCTGCCCACAGCCCTGCGTCCCGGTGTAATGGGGGTCTCGTCTGTTGTAGAACGGGGGTCATCTTTGACTCCTCCCCTGTTCACCTGGTACCCCATCCCTGGATTCCGACCACAGCCTCTGCACGTACGTGGCAGGCGTCTTTGGGCTTCTGTCCCAACCCTGTTTCTGACGGGCTGTGCCATTTGGGCCAGTGGCTCTAGACTCTCTGAGCATGTCCTCACCTGTGAAGAGGGACTGAAGTAGAGCCCCACCTTGCGAGGTTACAGTGCAGATAAGAAGTGAGACGAGGTGAAAATGATTAAGGAAAAATGAAGCATACCTCCCATCGTGCACACTTAGTACTGCTAACTCCCCCCTACTCAAATGTCCCCTTCTCTGTGGGGCTCTCTCTGTCACCGTGAGGACAGCAGGCTGGCCGGAATGTAATCTGGGGACCCACTTCCTGGCTCGAATCCTGGCGGTGTCTCTTACCGGCTGTGTGGCCTTGGGCAAGTTGTTTAAGCTCTCTGTGTTCCTTCCAGTTTCCTCATCAGTGGGCTCGGATGTAACGGACCTACTCGGTAGTAGGGTTCTTCTGAGGATTGAGTCGCTGTAGGCAAAGCGCTTAGAAAGGGTAGACGTGTTAATTATTACTATTATCTTCTCTGAACACAAATTGAAACAGAATCTGTTTTCTTCACACCCCATCTCCCTTCCCGGCTTTCTTTTTCTCCACAACAGACTCTATATTTCACATCTTCATCCGGGTTACCCTCTGCCTCTTCCCTCTAGAAGTTCAGCTCCATGAGAGCAAGAATTTTGTCTCTTGTTCACGGCTATGTTGCCTGGCACACAGCAGGTGCTGAGTAAATGTTTGTTGAGTGACTGGATGAATCCTCATGCTAACCACTTGAGGCAGGTACTATGACTCCCATTATGCGAATGGGGAGACTGAGGCTTAGAGAGGTTAAGTGACTTGCTAAGGCCACGTGGCTGGGAAGGGAGGGGACCAGGATTGGAACTGCGGAATTCACGTTGCTCACTAGTCTCGCAAAAGGCTGCTTCTCCAGCTCTC
This sequence comes from Macroglossus sobrinus, assembly GCA_004027375.1. Classification (NCBI taxonomy): domain Eukaryota; kingdom Metazoa; phylum Chordata; class Mammalia; order Chiroptera; family Pteropodidae; genus Macroglossus; species Macroglossus sobrinus. The sequence goes on from PVKZ01008961.1 coordinate 12,768, forward strand.
CGGCGGTCAGAGGGGGCTCTGGGGGCGGACCTGGCCTGCCAGGCTCACCCCGTCTCTTCTCTCCCTGCTCTCCCCACAGGCCCAGCAGTCCTCTGGCGAGGACATGGAGATCTCGGATGACGAGATGCCCTCGGCCCCCATCACGAGTGCCGACTGCCCCAAGCCCATGGTGGTGACCCCAGGGGCAGCGGCCGTGGCAGCCACCTCTGTGCTGGCCGCAAACCTGCCGCTGCCCCCACCCCCTGGCTTCCCACCAATGCCCCCTCCCCCGCCACCGCCCCCACCACAGCCGGGCTTCCCCATGCCCCCGCCCCTGCCACCCCCACCGCCCCCACCGCCCCCTGCCCACCCATCTGTGACCGT
>PVKZ01008962.1:0-13126 GCA_004027375.1 Macroglossus sobrinus
AACAAATGAACAGGACAAACAAACAGGAACTCATGGACATGGACTATAGACTAGTGGTTACCAGAGGGGAGGGGGTGGAGAGAGAGGGGAGGTAGACAGGAAAAAGGAGTCAAATATGTGGTGACAGAAAGAAATCTAACTATGGGAGGTGAACACACAATGTAAATATATATATGCCTTATTGTTAAAGTGTAGGGCTGAAACTTGAATTTTGTTAATCAATGTCACCATAAAAAAGGACTTGAGAAGCTATTTTTCCAAAGAAGATATACAAATGGCCAGTAAGCACATGAATAGATGCTCAACATTATTAGTCATTAAACAAATGCAAATCCAAACTACAGTGGGATACCATTTTACATCTATTAGATAGCTATAATCAAAACAATGAAAAATAAGTGTGGGCAAGAATGTGGAGAAATCAGAATCCTAATACGTTGCCAGTGGGGCTGTAAAATTGTACAGATGCTGTAGAAAACAGTTTAGCATTTCTACTCCTAGGTATATACCCAAAGAATTGAAAACAAGGACTCAAGTAGATTCTTGTATGCCAGTGTGCATTATAGCATTATCCACAACAGCCAAAAGGTGGAAACAACCCAGTGTCCAAAAAGAGATGAATGGATAAACAAAATATAGTAAACCCATATAATAGAATACTATTCAATCATAAAAAGGAACGAAGTTTTGATACATATGGATGAACCCTGAAAACATTATGTTACATGAAATAAGTCAGTCACAAAAGGACAAATACCATATGATTCCACGTATGTGAAATATCTAGACTAGGAAAATGCATAGAGACAGGAAGTAGATTAGAGGTTACCAGGGCTGGGGGAAGGGAAGGTGGGGAGGTAGTTGCTTAATAGGTATAGTGTTCCTGGTTCAGTTGATAAAAAGGTTTAGGAAACAGATAGTATTAACAATTTCACAACACTGGGAATGTAACTGATGTCACTGAATTATACACTTAAAAATTGGAAATTTTATGTGTGGATAGATATATATACATATACACACACACATATATACATATATACATATTTATGTATGTGTATATATATATATATATATATATATATATATATATATATATATATATATATATATATTCACAATACAAAAAAATTAAAACAAAAAGAAAAGTAAGAGCACTCCAAAGGGCAGGTGTATGAACACAGGCTCTGGAGGTGGAGGGGCTAGAGTAAATTTGTGGGCCATTTATTTGCTAGGAAGGGGACTATGGCAAGTCCTGACACCCTGGCTAAATCCCCCTGGAGGCTGAGTTTTCTCACCTAGGAGGCAGCAGAGGGAAGTGAATGAGAACAGGGGTTTCTGACTGTGTTTGCCTGGCTCCAACTCCCACTCTGACCTCCTGGATCTGTTCACCCTACCTGTAAAATGGAAACAATATTACTTACCTCACTAGGTGCTTGTTAGGACTGGATGAGTTAATTTGTGTAAAGTTTTCTAAAATAGTGCCTAGTACATGAGACGTGCTCAATAAATATTAGCTCATTAGTGGAAGCAGGGTGGGGATGAATTAATTTAGAGGTGTAAGCAGTGACATTATTTTAAAATTAAAAATAAAAAGTAGCTAAATACTAAAAAAATCATGCATACTAGCATTATAAAAGCTTTATTTCCTCTAAATTTTTTAATTTTATAAGTATCAGATGTTTCTTGAAGCTTAAATTTTTCTTTTTTTTTTTTCTTTTTGATCCTGCTATATGGTCCCCTAAGCATTTTGTTTAGTTAGCCTAATTCACACTGGCTGTGGGGCGTCACCAGAAAAATAATATCTTCCTCAAGAAATGGTTTTGAGGCTTAAGTAAGATAAATGTATGTGAAAAAGGCCCATCATGGCATACAAGTTTCCCCAGTCCTAGGAGATCCAGTGCTCCTTTTTTGTAATAGATATTTGTTTATAGCCTGGGGCAGGCTGATTTTTATTCCCTGAGGTATGCACCCTCTATAATCCCCTCCCCTGGAGTGTGGCCAGGGCTGTGAATTTGATGAGATGTCACTTCCAGGACTAGGTTACTAAGCAATTAACTGTGAGTTAATAAAAAAGAAGATAGTTCCGAGTGGGCCTGACCTTTGGCAGAAGGGGAACTATTGGTTGATCTGCTGCTGGCTGGGACAAATAAACTGCCACGTGCTGAGAAGGTCTGTGGAAGGAGCCACCTGGCAAAGACCCGAGAGTGGCTTCTAGACGCTTAGAGCAAGCACCTCAGGCTGATGGCCAGTGAGGGAACAGGCACTTCATGTTATAAGAACTGGGGACTGAATTTCATCAACAACCTAAGTGAGCTTGAAACAGATTTTCTAGTTGATCCTCCAGGTGAGGACACAGCCAGCGAACACCTTCCTTGATTTCAGCCTTGTGTGATCTTAAGCAGAGGTCCCAGCTGAAACTGTCTGGACCCCTGCCCCCAAAACTGGGGAGAAGAAATTGGTGTGGTTTAAGCCACTAAATTTGGGGTAATTTGTTACACAGTAATGTAAAGCTAATATTTACCCCCTTTTTCATTTTGAAATAAATTCATGGATAATATAGTCTATTTATGCATATAACTTTAAAATTTCAATTTAATGTCCTAACCTAAGAAATAAAAAGGTGATTTTTAAGAGGAGATACACACACACACACACACACACACACACACACACACACACACACATATATATATATACACATATATTTGAATAAGTGCCCAGCCACAATCACACTAGAAGATCTATGAAAGAGCCAGATGTTCACACCTGTACATAGAACCAGGATGTCACAGGTACAAATGCAGACTGGCCCAGTGTCTCAAACACTGCATGTGTTTTTTCCAAAATAGTGAACAATCCTGATAAAATTCTGTACAAAACAAAGTACAATCTTTTGTCCATTTGTATGCTAGTTACATTCTCCAAAATGTCAGTGTATATTAAAATCTTGTAAACAATATCTTGTGATTAAGTTAGGTTTAGTGCACATCTACTATATACACATTTTTCATTCACACAGCTATCCAATGGGACATTTACAAGTCATCCAGGATGCAGAAAACTTCTCGTTGAGGATAGAATCTCATTCACTCAAGGCTAGAAACTCCCTTCTTCCACCATAGGAAAATCCAAAACTCCCCCACAAGTTTCCAAAATGACCCTCAGGGGAGGATGCTGCTGCCTGCTGCGTTGTTTACATTCAAGAACTTCGTGTGGTCCCCACCCATTCTCTCCTGGATTTGTCTTTTCGGTTGTCATGCTGCGAATATTATTAAACATTTAAACTGCTTTGAGTTTAGCATTTTTTGTTTGTTTGTTTTGCTTGTTTGGCGTTGTAACAATATAGAAATTAATAATACAGAGCCCCTTAAGTAGTGATAGCCAAGAAACGAGCCACTGCAGAGTCTCCCCATAACTGGCACCATGAACAGCTTCAGAGCAGAGGCACGTGCGCGGAGGCAAAGCTGTGAAATCCCATGTGGTGCCTGAGCTCTGGGAGCAAAAGGAAGCAAAGGGAGCCGCCTGCCCACGAACTCCGTAGCAGCCAGTGATGGTGATGACAAGGTCTCTCCCGTTCGTTAACAAGATGGGAGACTTGTTTTCAAAAGGGCCACTGATGCTCAATTCCGTTGCCCTCCAGGGCAAAATGCCAAGTGCGGCATGTTTTCCAGCCAAAGACCAAATGCCCTCGGAGAGAACACTGCCACCTAAAGTGGCCCTGAGAAGGGTGATGGCCCCAACCCGATGAAGCCTGAGAATCAGGGAAAGAAGGCCCCTGAGTTTAGCCTGGACACTGCAAAACTGAATCCTTCTGTGAGAGACTCTGGAAGGAGAAATGCTGAGAGGTCACCTGTTTCTCAGCCTCAGAGCCCCGTGATACCAGCATGGCCACAGGAAGGTTCCCCCTGGGAATCCCAGCTGCCAGGGCCTCCTCAGGGAGACTGAGAATAGAACAGCTTGCCAGCAAACCGGGAGGCTCCCTCGGGGCCTCAGGATCCGGTGCTGGTTTTTAATGAGTTCTGTGCTGGTTCTCATTCAGCATGAGCTACCTCATCTTCCTTATTTTCTATTCTTTTGTCATCTACCTATGAAGAATCATTTTTGCTTCAAGCCAGGAATGGGAAGGGCCCTATTTCATTTAAATTCTCTGGTCAGACACAGGCAGATCTCACAATATATATATATTTTTTGCTCAGACAGCAAAAAAGAGTGCCTTATTAAAACTTCATTAAATAACACTTTTATTGCTGAGCAATAATCTTTTCCCCAGAAGATGGAGTAGCAAAGTGGTCTCTGCTCCTACGGTCACCGCAGAAGAAAGAGAAACATTCTAAACACGAACTTTGGAAAAGGGATGCAGAGTAAGACTGGCACTTCCAGCTTTAGGACCTGAAAATGTTTCGTTCTATCTCCCTCTTGAGCCCAGGGCCACTATGGGCCTCAATTTCAAAACACACTGCTGCTTCCTCTTTCTACCCTACTGCGTGACAAGGTGCGGAGATGGGGACAGATGCTTCAAGGAATGCATTGTCAAGAACAAGGACGTGGCATGTGTTTAGGGATAATTGATTTCTCAAGAACAATCCTTTTAATAAGGGGAATTTGGGTAGCACAAATTCTAGCAAGTGTAGACGCTGTACAAGTGGATTTCAAAATTAGCTCTGAGAAAAACATGGTAAATTCCCCACGTATGGAATCAGCTCCAGTCACTCTGACTATCCAAAATGCATAAACCCTTTATTTGAACAATTATTAAGGGAAATTACTTTTGACGCGCCTCTTAAAGATGTTATGAATAAATTACAACAAGCTGAATTATTAGAACCAGCTTATACTCCTATTCCCACGCAGTTAGTAGGAAAATTAGTAAAAGATAAGAAATTTACTCATAAGCCTGTGCCTACTATGGAAGGGCCTCCTTTTGTGGCTTACTGGATATATAAAAAACTAGTAGCTTAAGTTTGATAGAAAGGCTGGTTGGGTCAGGATCTCCTTGGTGCTTAAAAACAAAGAAACGAAAACTTAGCTTACAAAAGCAGCTTTGTAAAACTGATTTTTAAAATGTTTTCCTCAATACTGCACCAAGGAAACTGTCAAACAGCCATGAAAAAGTTTCAGCTTAAACTTTAGATAACAGCATTAATAAAGTAGCAATTGAAAGATTTATTCAGGCAAAAAAAAGAACAATGTCTGCCCACGAGCCAATATTTGCTGTTATGAATACCTCTATCTATCACCTTTACTTAAGTCAAACTTTATCTTATGTAATAGATATAAGAATTAAAAGTTTAGATTGTTTCATCAGGTAGTTCAGTTCCAATGATTGAGAAAAAGGAATGTACCAATTAATCATGAATAATAATATATACTCTATAAGATTTTCTGCTTCGCTTAACTACGGAAATTTAATTCTCTGTTACCTTAACGACAAAGTATAACCAAATGTCAAAATAGAAAGTATAAAAGTTGTACTCAAATCACAATAAAACGGAACAGTGTCACACCACCTCTTAGCTGTGTAGTCGACTGTATCCCACGCCGACGCCTTGCACACCTTCGGGGCCCCCTGGATCCTGTCACGGCTGGACTGCGGCAACACACATTTCTTAAATTGAGATGCATCTCATATACCTGTTAACATTATGACATTGGGATATATACTTTTTTCTTTCTCAGTACATAAAATTATGGTGTGTCTTGGAAAAACAGTATCAAGGATTCTATGAGATACAACTAATAGACAAGGCAGCCATGGTTAGAACCCTTCCTGAAATTCCAATCATTAAGAAATGCACTGTAAAGAAATTTAAATTGCACCTTTTGATGGGGTTATCAGATTACAAATAACAGAAATAATAAAATATTTCCAGAGAGTCAAAGTATACTGCCTTACTCAGCTCAGGCTGCTATAACAAAATACCATAAACTGAGAAGCTTGAAAAACAGACATTTATTTTATAAGGCTACTAATGGTCTACCCTCATGACCACTTAATTACCTCCCAAAGGTGCCACCTCTCAACACCATTATCTTGAGGATCAGGGTTTAAACATATGAATTTTGGGGGACACAAACATTCAAGCCATAGCATTTCCCAAGGTTTTATCTCCAAATATCATCACATTGGGGTCAGACCTCTAACATGTAAGTTTAGGGAGTGGGGGATAAAACTCAGTCCGTAGGAAATACTATTGCTAGTGAGATGGTGTGATCATTTGGACGTCAATTGTTCTAAACTATTTCTGGTTGAACATAGCTCGTATGATGTAGTGATTCATATCTGTGTCCAGCTGAGGGTCATTTCTGATATGCCACAAAACATAAAACATTGGCTTTTTTTTTGGTAAATAATTTTCTACTAGTAAAAAAGGTATCATAAGCTTGCTTATCTAGTTATTTATAGCTTATTCAAAACAAGGAGAGAGAATTTGGAAAACAATTCCCACTGAATAAAATCTGCAATGTGAAATTTAACAATGCAAAGGAAGATTTCATTTAGGTTCAAAGAATCAACGGCATATGTTGTAGATGAGGGAAGAGGAGATGGATTCATTCATTGTGGAGGGAGGTTTGATTCGACATCAAGTTTTGTTGTGAAATAACCATGTGATAGAGTCATGAAAACAGGTAATAGAATGAGAAAAAGTTTTGAGCTAAAATATAATGGTCCTACTGGATTCTGGACACAGAATTAATATAAATAATTAATACAAAGCAGAATTTCTCAACCCTGGTACTGTTGATACCTTGGGCCAGGTAATTCTTTGTGTTGGGGACTGCGCTGTAGGATACATAGGAGTATCGCTGATCTCTGCCTCCTAGATACCAGTAGTAGCCACCTACCCTTGTTCATGGCCCCCAAGTCATGACTATCCAAAATGTCTCCAGACTTTGCCAAATATCCTCTGCAAGGTAAAAATCACCCCCACATGAGAACCACTGATATAAAGTGCTGTATTCAATTTTGGGGATCACAATTTAAGAAGTTGACAATCAAGCTAGAAAAATATTCCCTGAAAAGGGCAATGATTACATTAAAGCACATAGTGAACATGCACAACAGACAAAACACATGTTGATGAGAAGCATTTAAAAGCAGAGTCCTCGGATCTCAAGTGTCCATTAAATGCTCCTCATTCAATATGGGGATTCTTAATAATCTTAAATTATTTGAAGAGCTCTTGATTGCAGATGGAGTGGAGCAGGAGTGTGGAGGTTACAATGAAGTAGATTTCAGTATATAATGAACGCTTTTCTTTTAGTTGCTCCTTTTAAAAAAAATCAAACAAAATAAAAAGTCAGAGCACCTCCCCTTTACTCCTGAGGTAATCACACGCAATAGTTTGGGGAGCTTTCACAGGTTTTCCCCAGGGGGCTCAGGTGAAATGGATTAACAAATGTCCTCTCTCTCCTAGCTTTCTAAAAAAAATGTGAACTGGACGAGTCATGAGCTTCCCTCCTGCTTTTCCCCCCTTTTCCAGCTTACTTTGTGAAGTCTTTCTGCCACACGAGTGGAAGAGTTAATTTCTTTTTATTTAAAAATTTTTCTAACCTGCACAAGAGAGAAAAATTTAGGAAAAAAACACTCATATTTCCAGCATTCAGATTTAACAATTGTCAAGATTTTGCCATATTTATTTCATTTATCTTTTTTCTTTTGTGAAGTATTTTAAAACAGATCTCAAACATCATGTTATTTCACTCCTACATACTTCAGTGTGTTTCTCAAAATATCTGTCTACCTATATATAATTTCACAACTTTCATGAAGTAATATTAGAAGATGGACACGAAGGCATGGAGCTGAAAAAATTAGAGAAGGTGAAGCATGGCAGTGGAAGGAAAAATGGGGAGAGAAGGAGATAGGAAGAATTTGTCAAAATCCGCATAATCCAGAGCTGCTGAATTGGGGATGAGGATGAAGGTGTGGGGTGAGCTGGCGGAGAGGCTGGGGAGTCTTACATCAAAATGGAGAAAAAGATAAGATGAGTAGGTGGCTGCTACTGGCATCTAGGGTGTAGAAAGAGTATTAGGAGTTATATTTGATAACCCTTAGATTCCTTCAAAATATTCCAAAAAAGACTAAATTCTAAAAACTTATTTTTTCATATTTAAATGTTACAAATATGACTTTATTTTCATTTTGAATTATGTGACATCAAGAAACATTAAATGTGTTAGTTTATCTTATTAAAAAATGGGACATATTATTTTCACTCAATATTGTAGACATCTTAGTGTGTTTTTCTTAAGATTCTCTCACAATGGGCCAGGCACTGCTCCAGTATTCCACATAAACAATCTTGCTTAAATTCACATCTTTATGGCTTCGGGAGATTTAATTGTCTTGTCCACGGTCTCTGTTTTTTGGGGCAAAGTTCGGTCTTGAACCCAAGTCTATTTCATTCTAAGGTGAGGCTCCCCACCATCCCTCTATACCACCTGTTCCACATAATGGCATGTAGGGTTTCATGGCTTTGTGCTGTTGGAAATGCCACCCCTATAAGTGTACATTTTTTTCTCAGAGTCCCACAGGAATTTCTGTCCTTATAAATTTCTGTAAAAATGCACACTGTTTCTGGAAGGACACAAGTAAGATTAATTCACTGTTCATGAATGTGATGAGCTGGAAGGAAATTGTCTTATACTGTTCAGGCTGCTATAACAAATTACTATAGACTTGGTGGCTTACAAGCAACAGAAATTTATTTCTTACAGTTCTGGGGCCTGAAAGTCTGGGATCAGGGTGCCAATATCGTCTTGTTCTGGTGAGAGCTTTATTCCAGGTCATAGGCGGTCATCTTCTTGTTGTGTCCGTACATGGCAGAGAAAGCATGCTGACTCTCTGAGGCTTTTATAAGAACACCGATCCAATTCATGACCTAATCACCTCCCAAAGGCTCCACCTTCTAATACCATCATATTAGGGGTTAGGATTTCAACATATGAATTTGGGGGAGGGGCATAGATACTCAGGCCATAACAGAAATGATTAGGATCAAGAACTCTGAGTTCAGACAAACTTGGTTTCAAATCCTGCTCCTGCCCTTTACAAGCTCTGGGACCTTGGACAAATTGCTTAACTTCTCCAGGTCTCATTTTTCTCCTTGGCAAAGTTATAGTTATTACATGATTACGAGAGTTGGAGGCAGGCAGGGAATGGGGGAAAAGTGAAGCAGTGTATAAGCATTGACTAGAAATAACTTGGAAAGGCAGTGTGCTAAAAATAAATTTTACATATTGGGCTGGTGCTGTTGGCCTTTTGTTCTGCCTATATTGGAGGCTTTGAGGAGCCTACAGTCTATGCCTAAAGAAGTCTACATCATAGTTTCTGAAGTGTGTCACTGCCATTGATGTCACCTCTTTGGACTAGTCTTTGTGGGTGGAGAGTGCCTGCTGATGGGCAGAGGTGTGGCCTAGTGAGATTATGCATGGAGCTAGAACCATTTATTAACAGAAAAACATCTTAATTCAGGCTAGGAAAGTGTCAACGCAGCACACTGCCCTCGTTGTTATTGTTCAACTTCGTAAAACACAGTCAGGTTTTCTGCATTGCACATAGGCTGACCAATCACAGAGGAGAGGTTTTCAGTGCTAAAACTGGGATCATCCAGGGAAACAGGGATGAACTAGTCATCCTAACTTGCTCAGCTGCAGGGGTTATCTTCACAAAGCTGCTTATGTGGATGGCACCCCCTTGCATGAGGCACAGTCTTGAAAGGGTTATTTAAAAAAAAATCTTTCTGGTTAAAATTGACATCATGGACAGTTTGTATTCTCAATGGCTAAATCCAGATACCTCTACAAATGGGAAAAGGCTAGAAAAATTTTAAAAAAGTTATTTGGAGAAAAGGTCAATTTGTTTTGGCTCTAAAAATAATTAACAGATTACTTGATTTTCATTTGAAGAATGAGGCCAAGTTTTGCTCCCTCGACCATTTATTCCCTCAGCAATTTTATTCCCTCAACATTTTTCGCACATATAGAAAAGGTGAACTAGTACAACACGCAACCATGAACACTCTACCTAATTTTTAAATATTGTTAACATATAGCCATATATGCGTTCTCTCCCTTGCCTCATATATATTTAGGAAAAATAGATTTAATTTTTCCATATTTTCTTTTAGTCTTTATCTTTTTTAATGTTCTTTACCATAACATCACCAAAAGAAAGTGTTGATAAGACAAAGTTCAATTGATTGCTTACTGAGTTAAGAGAGAATGATACCTTAATGGAGCCTGATGGAGTCTTAGGGGAGGAAGGCAGTTGAGATATTTGCTGAGACTTCAAAGTCTGGTTTAAGGTGGGTCTTTCAATGGGAGGTGGGGGATTAGAGGATGGGGGTCTTGGGTAGCATTGGGTAAGGACAATAGTTTAAGAATCATGGCTTTAAAAATCCTCCAAGGTCTAACACTCTGTGAGTCATTATGTTATATTTTCTTATCCCTTAACTAGGTCTTTAGCTGTTGACTCCTGACTTCTGGACATTGTGACTTCAGCTGGGAATTTTGAATCAGGTTCTTCTTTCAGTCCATAAAACTTAGATTTCAGCTTGGGAGGAACGAAGGAGGTAGTCAATGACTGAGGAAATGCCACTGTAGGACGAGTATATAAAAAAGAAGAAAGGGATGACCTTGAAAGTATGACAACCAAAATTGGAACTTCAGTATTTGAAAAAGAATTGTAACAAAATCAACATAAAAATCAATTATATTTCTATATGCAAGTAATGAACAATCCAAAAATAAAATTTAAAAAACAATTATATTAACAATAGTATCAAAAATAATAGAAGAAGAATTCTGGGAAACATGGCAGAGTGAGAGACGTCCTCAGATCTCTCTCCTTGAAACAACAATAATCTGAACATCTGTAACTCGACGAAAAACACCCAAACTGCACACCTGCATGTCTGAACATGGGATCTGTGCATAAGAGCTACCACAGGTCAGAACCCCAGGTGTTGGGTTGTGGACTGGGACAAATAAAGAAGTTGCCTCTCACAGCCATTGGAACTCCCTGCTGGAGGAGGTAAGGAGAGTAGGTGTGGCGACTTCCCTGAATAGTCTTGCCTGGAAGTGCTGTGAGTTCGATGCAGCTGGCAGCAGGGCCCAGTTATCAGGGCAGAAAGCAGAGAAGCTAGAAGGGACCACAGAGAAACAACAGTTGAATTTTACCAGCTACAGCCCCCAACTCCCAACCCAGAGGGCCCCTCCCTCCAAGCCCTCCGAGACCAATCATCAAAGAATCCCAGAGGAATCTGAGCAAACGCTGCTGAAACTGTTGCTGAACTGTCGCTGACACTGACAGGAACTGAGACTGAGGGTAGAGAGTATGATTAAATATCTACAAGAAAATAAAAAAGGCATTATTTAGGTTTTATATAAAGCAAGGATCCAAGAGGCTTAGACACCACGTACTTGAAACCAGAAGAAAAGCACCTTTTGCAGCAGGCTAAAGATAGACCTTTATATAAAAAAATCTTATTTCTGGAAAAACATCAGAATACATTTCTAGTAATGCCCAGGTGGAGAAATAGTTCATTAAACACCATGAACAACCAAGGTGACATGGCATCTCAGAAAAAAAGAGAAAAATCTCCAAAAAATGAGCTTACACACATAGAAATATTTGACTTAAGTGATGGAGAATTCAGGATGGCACTTCTGAAAAAAATCAGTGAGTTCCTAAATGAGTAGTATTAAGAACTTCAGGCAATAAAAAAAAAAAAACTAGATGAGCACAGCAAGGAGATAGAAACCCTCAAAAAGAACAGAAGATCTGCTGGTAGGAAAAAAAGAAAAACACTGTAAGAGTTAAAAAATGAAAGCAAGCTTAAGAAATACAGTTCACCAAATAGAGGAAAAGATCCATGATATCAAAAATAGAAATCTAAAAATAAATCAGAAAGTAGAAGAGAGAAACCAAAGAATAAAAAATAACGAAAGAGAAATTCAAGAACTAGCTGATACTGTCAGGAGAGGAAACATAAGAATAATGGGCATTACCAAAGGCCATGAAAAGGAGCAGGGACTAGAAAGCATTTTCATACAAATAATGGACAAGAATTTTCCAAATTTAAAGAATAAATGGGAACTTGGAATTCAAGGAGTCAACAGAACATCCAATTATCTCAACCCAAAATGTCCTTCACCAACACACATCGTATTAAAATTATCAAAAGTCAATGACAAATATAGAATTCACAGGGTAGCCAGGGAGAAGAAAACAGTAATTTATAAAGAAAAAACCATTAGATTATCCTCTGACTTCTCAGTGCAAACCTTACAAGCCAGAAAGAAATGGAATCAAGTATTTCACTTAAACTATTAAGTGAAAGGAACTACCAGCCTAAAATAAAGTATCCAGCTAAGCTCTCCTTTAGATATGAAGAAGAAATTAAGACCTTTTCAGACATACAAAAATTGAGGGAATTCTCCACTATGAGTCCTGCACTACAGAAAATTCTGGAAAGGGTCAGCTCACCTAAAACAAAATAACAACAACAACAATAACAATAATAACAAAAAACATAATTAGGAGTAAAGTGACTATCAGGCAAATAGAAGCAGAGGAGTGCAACCCTTACTAAGGACAGGGCATTGTAAGCTTAAATAATAAGAAGAGAATTGCTATAGCAAGATAGTAATGAACATTCAGCATACACAGAGATAAATTGAGATAACAATGATTGAAAAGGGGACGATTCAAAGATCCAAATTTGCAATGGGGAATGGAGATAAGTCATTCACAGAAAAAAAATGAATGACTGTATATATATATAACTATCCTTTTCATATTCGTAATGGTACCCACACACTAAAGATTCAAAACTGAAGTATATAACATGAAACAAGAAGGACCAGAGGCAAAAGCCAATCAAAAAAAGAAAACAGAAACACAAGGACAAGGAAGTCCTTGTGATGGAAATACTGAGCTACCTGAAAGCAAAAGATAAAATGACCATAAGAAGACCTTATATTTCAATAATCATCCTAAATGCAAATGGACTGAACTCAACAATAAAAAGGCACAGAATTGCAGAATGAATCAAAAAACAAAGCTTAAACATATGCTGCCTTCAGAAGACACATTGCAGCTCCAAACTCCAAAGACAAA
>PVKZ01008963.1:0-13792 GCA_004027375.1 Macroglossus sobrinus
AACCCTACTGTGGCAATCATTTTATAATATATACATGTTCCAAATCATCATAGAACATATCTTTCTGCGAGATGCAATTCAACCCATAAAACTGGCTTATTCAGAACTTGAACTATCCCTAGGTTCCAGTCTAGTCATTTGGCCTTCAGGGTATCAGTCTCAATATCCCCTCCTCCTGAAGTTCTACCTTAGTCCCCCCATGGAGTCTCTTTCTCTCTGTGCTCCCATGGCATTCTGTCTGACTTTGTACATACAATTTCCTGTGAGAAATGCACTTCCTTTTATCCGTTTGGTAAATTTGTAGTCATTATCCAGAGCTCAGTACAAGAGATCTCCTGAGAGATCATCATGTCCCTTTCCACAAGCAGAGCTAACCAGCCCTCCTATACCTGCACCTTGGACATCTCCCAATACAGTTTGTATCACAGTGTACTAATATGTTTTGACTCTTTCTCCTCAAGAACATGAGCCCTCTGGAGGGCACAGACAATGTGTCATTTTATCTGCATATAATGTGATAGAGTAATGTAAATAAATGTTTGTTGAGTTAATTGAACATATAATAAGAGAGAGAATGATGAAAAAAGATTTAAGGAAAGGTTTAGAACATCATACTAGTATCTATAGCATATTCCACTAATCTCTGCATCCAGTGCTCATGGCAGATGTCTCTCACTGAGCCTTCGCATGGCTCAGAATCTGTCACAATCTAATGTTCTACACTTGTTGAAAACAAGCTGACTCTATTTGATGTCTCTGAGTGCTGCTAATGACTTCAATAATGGTGATTTCAAATCAAAGACCTCTACTTCAGACAGCTCTCATAATACTCCATCTATACTTGAGACTTCTTCTGACCATATATATGTTTGTAAGACTAGCAGAACAGATCAGCCATCTGACATACACATATTCAATCTACATAATTTAATAAATTAAATACTATACCATATTTAATCCCCACAACTACCGTATACCATTATTGCTCCATTTTTCTGATGATGAAACTGAAGTACAGGGTGGCTAGTATCTTGTCCAATAATACACCAGAAGTGGCAGAACCAGGATTCGATCTCAGATCTTTCTACTGTTCAGGGCTTTACTTACACTTGAAATATTCATCAGCTGCTTTATCCTGAGTCAGGTTTCGTGAAGGACCTTACAGCTGCTCGAGGTATATTCCCTTCCCTGCATAAGATCACACACTTTGGAATCACAAGAGAGAATGCAATTCAGGCCAGGACCCAACATGATGGAGACAGTGAAGTAGGAAACCTGGCTGATATCAGAATAGGGTCCTTCCCTGACAATCCACCTGCAAACTCCTATTCATTCTTTATGGCCCATAAAAGCCTTCCTTGGCAAGCCTGCCTAGCCCTCGCACCTGTATTTCTCTGTCTATGCACTTACTCTAATTGATGTTCACACATAAGTCTCCTTGGACTGTGAGGTGGAGTAGATAGAGTCTTGTGGGGAGTGAAGGAGGGGTCTGGTTGGCTGTCCAGGCTTTGAGTGCAAGCTGGGATGTTAAAACGTAAGCTTAGGGCTGAGGAGGCTTCTGGGGGCCTGGAGAATCCCACAGCACACAGGCTTATTAAGAAGTTACCTGATTTGTCCTCCCTGAGGATCAAATATTAAAGGGGAATCTAGCAGGCCTCTGGCTCATCCCTCACAGAGCTCAGTACTAGGTAAGGAAAGGAAGGGCACTGGCAGGGGCCTGAGCCATGCAGACCCACCCCAAGACATCCTCTGCCTGTTGCTCCCCTACTTGTCCCTATCTCTGTCCCACTGTGTTTCTTCACCTCCTTTCTATTCACATCAGACCCTCCAAGCCTAAGCATCTATATGCTCGGCTTCCCAACATCTGTCCTTCTCTATTCTTTGATTTCTTCATCTCTTTGTCTTTCTTCCTCTTTATTTGTCTTTCGACTGCACTCCTAGTTGAGAGCAGGAGAAGAGTGGAAGGAAGTGAAAATGTTTCTGTGGAACTGAGGCAGTTGGTGTCCTCTGCATCACACTGAGGATATGGGAAAAGACACTAGTGGGAGAGACAAAGGTCGGGCAGATAAGTCAAGGAAAAGGGTGGATTGAAGGTTCAGGGCAGTCATTGAACTGGAGGAAGACACTGAAACTGGGAAGAGCCGTGATGCTCTCGTTGGGGAAGTGGAGGGAAGTAACCACCTTCAAAAGGGATAATGATGTCCTGGCATTCCTCTCTGGCACAGCCCTAGGCCATGCCCTTGGATGGCTGCAAAGGAGGATCACGATGAGCTTGGAGCCCCATTTCATCTCTCTTTGGCCCTTCTATCCCTCCTTCCTCTGAACTCTCCTCTTTTCCTCAATTCTGAGCTATATTCTCGTCACCAAGTATGTAGCAGGGACTGGGAGTGAGATGCCTTTTGAGAGACTATTGCAATAGTCCAGGCATCAGGTCCAGAAGAAACTGGAAGAAGAAGAGCATAGAGGGACGGCAATGTCCTTAACTCTTTCAGATATTGTGAACCAGAGACCCTCCTGCCCACCAGCATAACTGGTCACAATGCATCCTAGACATTTTGTCTGATGCTTTCTTTCATGGGTCAGCAAGTTTAATGCCACATCTTGTTTGTCCATTTCTCTCCAGCTTCTACTACAGGGCCTGACAGGTAGGATGTCCATCAAATTTTCTTCCTCATGGTATCTTTATCAAATGGTCAACAAAGACCAGTTGTTGATAAAGGTTTTGATAAAGGTTGAACATCTGATACGTGACACCATGAGAAAGAGAATTTCACGGAAACTAGAATTACTGAGTTCCAGCCCTGTGGTAGACTCAGTTCTAGGTACTTCATACACATCATGTATTACTTCTCATGGGATCTCCCCTGGGAAATTGAGCATCAAAGAGATTTCATTGCTTGAACAGGGCCAGAGTAGAAGTACTAAGATTTGAATTCAAGTCTTCTGATTCTAATTTCCATGTTCTTGCACTAGAATACACCACGTTCTATAACATCATAGAATCAGTGCTAACTGTGAAGAAATAAATTAAACCCAAGCACAGTCTTTAACTGGGGCTCCCTGTCTACCATAAATCTCAACTCCAGTAGAGAAAGGGACTCTAAAGGATAGATGACCATTGGAAGGAGCATTCCCACCAGGCAGAAACGACTTATAGATGCCAAAACAGTCTTTAAGCAGAAAAAGACAGCTGTTATTCTGCCTCAATTATAGCTTTAGGGTCAAGCACAAAGACCTTTTCTTTAGTTATGGATAAGGCCCGGAAAAGGCAGAGTGGTGAGTGACACCACGTAAAAAAAAAATCAGATGTGAGGAAACTTCCAGAAGGCCAAAAGATAGAAGAAACACAGACCTGGGTAAAACTTTCTAAATACTTTTAAGGTTTCTGGAGTGATATATCTTCTTCACATATCTGACTCACCCTGTCTATATAACTAGAATAATCAGATGTTAAAGCTTCAAAGGAAAGAGTTCTTACTGCTTGTCTTTGGAGAAGAGTGAGAGGAGAGCTCCAAACCTTCATCATCTCATTCTTCAGCCAGGACTAGGAGAAAAGAGCCCCAAGCAATGCTCTATGTGTTGGTAGCTCTTGAAGAGAAGGAAGGCAGATGGCTTTGTGGGAGCTGATAGACAGAATGAAATAAAACTAGGAGGTCTTGAATAAAGATTTAGGGCTGAGAATCAGAAATTACCATGAAGATTTCCCTCCCCTCCTCAAATTTAGCTTCACCCCAGGTAGTCTTCCATCTCTAAATTGATATTATTTTTCAGTAGGATCCAAATAACTGCTGGCCTCGCCAGCAACTGAATGACCATATTACCTGAATATGAGGCTAAGCTGGGCCACTAGCAGGTCTATTTCTCTTTCTGCAGCTGCAGGAGGATGAAGTGTTTTTCTTGGGAGAACCACAGCTCCGTGTCTCAGTTCGTCCTTCTGGGTTTCTCCAGGGATTCAAAAATTACTATAATCCTCTTCAACATCTTTCTCTTCCTCTACCTCTCTACACTTGCGGGCACTGGGCTCATTGTCACCTTGATCCACCTGGACTCCCGCCTCCACACACCCATGTACTTCTTCCTCAGAGTGCTCTCCATGCTGGACATGAGTTATGTTACCACCACTGTGCCCCAGATGTTGGTGCATCTGGTCTGCCAGATGCACCAGAAGAAAACTATCTCCTATATTGGATGTGTGATGCAGATGTACATCTTCCTGGTGTTGGGCATCACTGAGGGCTGGCTGTTCTCTGTCATGGCCTATGATAGGTATGTAGCCATCTGCCACCCACTTAGGTACAAGGTCATCATGAGCTCATGGCTGTGTTGGGCTCTGTGGTCTTTTGTGGATTGTGGGGTGTCAGCTGTTCCCTAGTCTACATTGTCTTCACAATGCGCCTGCCTTAGTGTGGCCCGAAAGGGAACAATCACTTCTTCTGTGAGGTTCCTGCTCTTCTAAAATTGGCCTGTGCAGACACATCCCTCAATGACCGAGCTGGTTTCATTCTGGGCTTCATCCTTCTCCTGGTACCCCTTTCCTTCATTCTGGCTTCTAATTTTCGCTTCTTTACCACCATCTTGAGAATCCCTTCAACCCAGGCTCGACTCAAGACATTTTCCACCTGTGCTCCCACATCATCGTGGTAACCATGTTCTGTTGACCTGCCATGTTTATGTACATGAACCCTCGGGCGAATGCCTCCCCAGAGCGAAACAAGAAACTGGCTCTGTTCTACAATGTCATCTCTGCCTTTCTCAACCCCATCATCTAGAGCCTTAGAAACAAAGATGTGAAGAGGGCTTTCCTTAAGTCAACAGGCTGGGGCAGGGTCTCTGAGTGAGGCCACTGGAGCATAGAAGGCCACAACCAGTCCTAAAACCACATATTCTGTGGTCTTTCCACCCCATTCCCTCCCATAATCCGATGGACAAGTAAGAATCATTGACTTACATATGGGGAGATGTGAAGGTGGGTACCTGTCTGGGACTTGTTGATGGCTTCTGTAGCTGAACTAACCTCAAACATGAAGAGATTCAACTGTAGACAGAGCGCCAAGACCGAACTTGTGTTTGATTCAAACTATTAGTCCTCTTTTTGATTAATGTTAGGCCTCTTTAGCATCAGAATTGTTGAGCCTTCATTAACTAAGAGCTCTGGATAAAAGTGATGGTTCAGATGGAAGTGATACAAATTCAATCCAGCCAGATGTCAGTGAAGTGCTCCGAACTCAATAAGGAATTAATGATGATTGTGGTATTGGTGGCATTGTGATGATTATAACTTGTATAAGGAAGCATAATATTTGATTCACATTTCACAGCTGGTTGTAGGACATTTGCTGAACAAGCTTTGCAATGTAATAAGGGAGGGGGTTTAGGAGAGATGTTGAGGTATTGGGAGAGAGAGCTGGCTGGAGCCATACAGAAAGATGAGCAGGATGCACCAAGTCCCGAAGTCACAAGGGCAAAGGTAGGAGTAGCAGAAACATTATAAGAGTGATCATGTATCCAGACTACATCAAAATAGTAGTACAATGGAAAGAGATGGAGGACAAAGGGAAGATTTGGGATATGCTTTAATTTTAGAAAACAGAATTTCAGAGAGAAACCTCTATGAAGAGGAGATGACGCTCAGTATGAAAAGGGACATATGACATAGGTGAAAGCCCAAGGCTCGAAAATTTGGGGTGATAACAACCAAAGATGAAGTAGACAGAACAGATTGAAATCCCAGCCTCTTCATTTACTAAATGTGGGCTTAGGATATAACTCCCCAAGCACCCTGATAATGAGTTTTCGGAGCCTCAGCTTTTCTCTTTGGTAAAATGCAGATAATAATACTTTGAAGGGTTGGAGAGACTGTGACTTTTTTGGTACAATAATAAGATAGAAACTAGTCAATAAGTTAAACAGAGGTGTTTTAATATAAAGAAATATTAACTACGATGAGAGTAGCTATAAGACATAAAGAAACACTTTGTGGTACCCGAGGGTCAAGGGATAGTAGTCAAGTTAGGACTGACCTGGGAGGGATTCAGACCTCATTGGAGAAAGTGTGTTTCATGTGAAAGACAGAAGATTTCACCGGTTTGGCAAAGCTAGAGTTCATCTGCAGTTGTGAACTATAAGCCACCTTCCAGAGTGTAGGTAAGGGAGCCGGCAAATAGTGGTGTAAACATACTGTTAGATACTGGGTGCTAATGGGACTGAAAGCTTCTATAGTGCATGTGTTTGCAGATGGAATAACTTCTCATTCCATGACCCTGAAGACTACAGGAGCTGTATGCATGCTGGTAGAGGCTTGCTGCAAGTGCACAAGGTGGCTGCGTGCAGATCACTCCAATGCTTCTGAAGGGAATCAGGCAGGTGGCTGGCAGTGTGCAGCTCAGACTTCCACAATGAGAGGACATCAGACTGCGAGTCCAAGGTCATTGTGCCTTTTGGGTCACAAGAGCCCGTGCTGGAAAATGCAGGAAGCTTCATTTTTCCCGCAGTGTCCCTCCAGTGCCTTCTAAGAAAGTTTAGCATCATGCTCACTTAAAAGAGAAATATTTAAGGGAATTATGTTGCTTATTAGACAGCATAGATTGAAAGCTGCATTTGGAACCGAGAGGTAATAAAAGGTAACTGATACATTCCAGACTGTCAGCTAATCAGCTTCTATATGCATCCCTCTACGAACATTTAGACTCCTTTACAACAAACAGACCAACTCTATATTTTTACCTAAGAGGATACATCTCTTCTTACAAGTGAAGGAGAACATAGACTATGTTAATTACTCCTCAAATTGAACCACAATCTCACTGAATAGTCTGTTACCTGAAAACAATATTATAATGTTAGCATCCAATAAGATGTGTATTAAACAATTTTAAATGGTGATAAGAAATAAGAGAATGATTATGTACAATAAACATATGTACATTACAATACCAGCATTCTCCAGTTCTTTCCCTAGTTCTCCTTTGTCAGCTTCAGCACCATAACCAGAGACTTCTCCTCCCAGTATCTTTAACCTGGAATTCTCCCTGAGAATACCACATCCCCTGCAGCTCTCTAAATGAGTGATTCTTTATTCTCACTCTGGGACTACAAGTCCCTGACATTCTTATCTCCAATGACCTTTGCTCCCATCTCCATACCAGTCACCTCAAGTCACACCCACAGTGGAGCCTGTCATTCATAAAACTGTACCACTGCCCTAAGAAGGACCCAAGCATTCCCATTGAACTTAGAGTGAATTTTCTTATACGGCTCTTCTTATGGGGCCCTTATTATGACCACATGAGCCTTCTTCCAGGTCCATAGACAATGGAATCCTCTTTTGATCGGGGCCTTTGAGCCTGCTGTCCCTTTTCCTGAAATGCCCTTCCCTGGCTATTTGAACGGGTGACTCCTTCTCATCCTCAGACATCAACTAAATCTTCTTCCCTCATAAGGGTCTACCTGTCAGCTCTCAATAAGTAGATTTTCCTCATCTATCTTTTTTCTATCACAGATCTCTATTTCCTCAGAATTCTGCAGTCTCGTTTTTCAATAGACAAACTTAATTTCTATTTTAGGCTATTATTCCACTTGGGGGAGAAATAACTTAATATTCTTGGGTTTTCCCTCCCCCTCTCCCTGACTCCAACCTCCAAAGGACTTACAAACTGCTAATGTGTGCAGTGGTGGGTAAGTGGGGTGAGCTATAACCTGGTTTTCTGCATCTGACACCCACTGAGGGAACTTCACTGCTGGGAGGTCAGCGGTCACCACAGATCACTGGATTGTGAATTACACTCTCATGACTGTGAATTTCTGCACACATCTCTCTTGGTTTCCACGGGTCCTTTTACTGACTGGGCCATAATATATACTCAAGAAATGATTAAACTAAACTGATTATCCCCAACACCTCTGGGCCACTGGGGCCTGGAAGAGAGCTGCATGTCTGTGCTAATTCTGATGCTCTGTGCCAGGATTTCAGAGAACTCCGTACATCATTTAGATCTCTTGAAATAATGAGTCACTGCTAATGTGCTTCCCATATGGTTTACAGATGGACAATTCACAAGCAGCAACTCTTATTTTTCTGTGGTTTATTTATTCACCTCATGGTTTACAGAGGATTTACAAGTTTATTGCAATTTCATGCACTCTACTTACCAGAGTATAGAAGTTTGGAGACACGGAGACCATTAAGTTTAAAGTGCTCATTGCAAAGATGAATAAAGTAAGACCCAGATAAGTCACAAAACAAGTTAGCAAGCATGGGCTAGAACCCAGGTCACTTAATATGAGGTTCCATGTTCTTCCACAACACAATGCAGAGTACACTGTCTTAGCTCCTTGAACTACGTTGGTTCCATGCACCAAATCAGGTCTGTGAGCTGCATTGTTTCCATATACCACTGGCTTAATTTTCAATGTTGTCTACAGATATTTATGTACCACTTTGAGTGCCTACTTCACCTTGGTCCTCTACTGTGTCCCTGTACCACATCATTTACAGTTACCATGTTTCATGTGGGTTAAATATATTCTATTGTTTCCAGTACCATTATGTTCGATTTTATTATCAAACTTATTATTTACTGCTCCTGCTGTAGAGGGAGTATATATCCAAAACCGTTGCCACATGACTTGCATTACTTCTCTCTGGGAAAAAAAGATACTTAATGCCCTCTTGCCATTAGATTTCACCACGTGACTTGCTTTCGCCAATAGGATGTTAGCAAAGAGATGTGTGTCACTTCTGAGCAGAAACTTTAAGAGTCATCATGTATGTCAGCCATTGTTCATTTCCCTCTGTCCTAAGAATGCCATATTTCAGATAGGGCCTCTTCCTTCAGCTTGAACTCAAGAATCCAATTGCAAAAGGCCGCAGGACACCTACCACTGACATGGTGCATAAGCAGTAAAAGAACTTGTGCTGCTGTAAGCCACTGCACCACAGTGTAGCAAGCTGACCAAGACAGTCACATTAGTTGTATGTGCCACTTTTTTGTCCTACTGACCATGCACTACGTTGGTGCAAATGCACAATGTTGGTTGCATACACTACAGATGTGGTTCCTTTCTTCAGCATAGAACATTCTACCTCACGCCACTCCTGGCTCCCAATTCACGATTTCATGCGACTCTGCCCCATCACGTTGAGAAAAGCCACTTTGATGTCCTTGTTCCTCAGACTATATACTAAAGGGTTGAGCAGGACATTGAAGACATTGTAAAGGAGAGTGATATGCTTGTTTTGCTCAGGAGAAGAACTGGAATTGGGCCTCATGTAGATGTAAGTGATTGGAGTATAGAAGAGTGTGACAACAGTCAGGTGGGAAGCACAAGTGGAGAAAGCCTTGCAGCGGCCCTTGTGTGGACTTGATCTTGAGAATGGCCTGGCCAATGAGGATGTAAGAGGCAAAAATGAGGGAAAGTGGGGCAACAACCACGAGCACACTGATAACCTGGTCCACCATCTCAATGAGATGGGTATCCATGCAAGCCAAGCTTCGGACCGAGGGGCCTTCACATAAATAGTGGTTGACTATGTTGGGCCCACAGTATGGTAGCCTCATGGTGATAAAAGTATGGATCAGAGAGGAGAAGAAACCACAGGCCCCTGCCCAAGCTGCCAGGCGTGCACACAGACCCCAGCTGAGAATGACAGTATAATGCAGTGGGTGACAGATGGCTATGTATCGGTCATAAGCCATGACTACAAATAAAATGCACTCGCTCAAGCCCAGGGCACCAAACATATACATCTGTAGCCAACAGCCAGCAAACGAGATAGTCTGAGAATGAGCAAGAAGATGTACCAACAACTGGGGTATGGTGGTAGTGATGTAGCTCATGTCCAACAGGGAGAGGATACAGAGGAAGAAGTACATGGGAGTATGAAGATGCGTGTTCAGGTAGATCAGGGTGACAATGAGCCCATTGCCCAGGACTGAGCTCAGGTAGAGGAGAAGGAAGGCAAGGAAGAGCATCCTGTTGGACAAGGGGTCACTGGAGAAGCCAAGCAGGATAAATTCAGAAACCCAGCTTTGGTTCTGCCTCGGAGGCATCCACATGGTGGGGCCTGTAAAGAATCATACTCATTTAAGTGCCATGTAAAGTAGGGTGGTCTAGCAGGAATGTCGGCCCTGGAGACAGATAGGCCAGGATTTAAATTCTGGCCCCACTCCTCTTCTGCTGTCTTGAGCAAGTTACTTAACCTCTCTGAGCCTCAGTCTCCTCTTCTGTAAAATGTATCTAATAATACTGATCTCTCACAGTTTTCATAAGGAGTAGAGGCAATGTATATGAAGCATCTAACACAATGCCTTCAAACAATAACGTTAAACTGATCATATGTAATCTCCCCAGTCTTACTCCACACTCCTCAGAGTACAGACTGGTCACTCAAGTATCTAGCATCAGTTTACACCATATCTGCCTTAGTCCCCAAATCTTTAGAGATGAAGTTACCATCAGCCTTAGAGACCATGCGTCTGGATGTGCTTACAAGCCTCTCCTCATCCTATGAACATTTCTCCTTTGTCATCGACAATGTGAGGCTTTGCCAATAGAGGGTACTAGCCGGGCACTGTGATGTGATAGCAGCAGGAAGTTACTTCCAACAGAAAACAGGTAGGTCAAATAGAAAACAAGTGGAAAGATGTTAAATATGGACTTTAGTATGTAGATAATTACTTTAAATGCAAGTGGACTAAATATTTTAATAAATAGAATATTTTCAAGCTGCTTTTAAAAAACCCTATATATTGTATACAAGAAACATACCATAATCACTTTGCAACATGTAAATGTATCACCTTCAACTTATACAATGTTACACCAGTAATGGCACTATTAAAGCTTGGAGAAAAAAAGATACATTCCTTAACATTCAGACATACACACAAGAGGAAGAGATACGGAAGAAAATATGCCATGCAAATACTAAACAAAGGAAACATGTAGTAACTTCATTAAACATTTTTCAAAATTGAGTATATGCTGCATCATACATGTAAGCTCAAAAAATCATAGAAGGAAAATAATTTAGAATATATTCTCTGCTTACCATAAAGCTGGCTAGAAATCAATTTCAAAATAGATATACTGGGGAAGTACCCAAACTTTGCAATTAACATATATTGCTAAATAATGTATTGGACAAAAAAAATTTTAATGAAAGTTAGCATATAGTGAACTAAATGATGATGGAAATAAAACATTGTCTGTGCTTATTGGGAATTTATTTTCTTCCTTCATGATTTACATGTGTATATTAAAATAGAAGTTAGGCTAAAAATTTATTAGCTACCCTTCCATCTCAAGAAGCTACAAATCAAATCCAAAACGAAGTTGTAGGAATGAAATAGTAAAGAGCAGAAAACAATTAAGGGATAAGCCCACTTACTTACAACGGAGAAAAACCAACAAAGCCAAACATTTAATCTTTGAAATAATTAATATAAAAGTCCTTAGACAGATAAAGAAAAAGAAATAAAACACAAATTGCCAACGTTGGGAATGAAAGAACATGACTACAATCCTATAGTCATTTAAAAGATAATTTTAAAAATTACAAGCACTTTCATACCAACTCACTGGACAATTAAATGAAATGGACAAATGTCTCAAAAAAACACAAATTACCAAAACTGACACAAGAAGAAACAAAAGTCAAAAGAGTCCGCTGTCTTTCAAAAAAATTGAATCTATTATTTAAAGCTTTCCTAGAAAGAAAACTCCAAGCCTCGATAGCTTTCCTGGTGGATTCTCTCAAAATTCAAGAGAGGAATAATACCAATCATAACAAACTCTTCCAAGGCATAGGAAAAGAGTTAAATTTTCCCCATATCATTTGATGAGACCGGCATGAACTAAATATCAAATCATTACTAAGGTATTACAAGAAAGAAAACTTAGAAACAAACCCCACTCAGGAGCATTGTGGCAAAACTCCTGAACAGTATGTTAGCCAACTGAATTCGGCAACATTAAAAGGAAAATATATCAACAATCGAACTGTGTTTATTACAAGAATTCACGTTTGATTGGGCATTTGAGAAGCTAACAATGTAATTCGTCTTGTTAATGGAAGTAGGGAGAAAAAAGTATATAATCAATAGATACAGAAGGAGATTTGGTAACTGTCAAGAATCAGTTAAGATTAGAAATAATCCCCTTCACAAACTAAGAATAGAAGGGTTCCTTCTTAATGTGATAATGTTATCTCCAATAAAAGAAGTAACCTACAGCAAAAGTCATACTGAATGGTGAAGTATCGATAACTTACACACTAACATTGGTTGTGGGACAAAAATGTTCACCATAACCATTTCCAATAACTATTGGACTGGTGGTCCTAGCTAGTGAAATAAGTCAAAGAAAGAAATGAAAGACTAAATGATTGGAAAGGAAGAAAAAACTGTCATTTTCGGTAGACCACATAATTGTGTAAGTCGAAAATCTAAAAGAACTCAAAGACAAACTGAAATTAACATGCAAACATTAAAAAAAAAAAGCAATGGATTCATCTATACTAGCAACCAGAAAATAATATGTAAGAAGATTTTTTTAAACCAAATATGTAGTAATAGATCTAATGGGATATGTACAGGAAAACATTGTTTAGAGAAATTAGAAAGACTTAAGTAAGCGGAGGAATATGCCATGTTCATAGGTTGGACAATTCAACATTATAAAGAGGGAAATCTGACTTATAGTTTCAAAGCAGTTCCAGTCAAAACCCCAGCAGGCTTTTCTTTCCTACAGAAATTGACAACCTGGTTATAAAATTTATATGGAAAACTGGAAGAATCTTGAAGAAAAAGTACTAAGCTTACCACAAACTAAGACTTACTATAAAGCTATCATATTTAGCGAGCATGAAAGTGGCAGAAAAACAAACAAACAGATCAATCAAGCAGAATAAAGTCCAGAAACGACCCATGAATGTACAATCACTTGATTTATGATAAAGTTGATCCTATAATGTAAAGAGGAATGGATCGTCTTTTAAATAAATTCTACTGGATTATATGGACATTCACACAGAAAAAAATCTTTGAATCCTACCACACATGGTACACAAAAAGCAATTTCAGATGTACTGTAGACTTAAATGATAAAGGTCAAACAATACATTTTTTAGACCCAAACACAGAAAAATATCTACATTACCTTGCAGTGTGCTGAGATTTCTGAAACCAGACACAAAAAGGCACAAATCATAGTGAAAAAAGATCAAACATATTACCATAAAATGACGAATTTAAAAGGTTTGTATCCATATGAAGAACTCCTACACATTAACAGCAAAAAGGTACTCAATAGTAAGACTACATAATCAAGTGAAATGGAGATCGACATCAGTAATCATGCAGGAATTGCAAACTAAGACCTCAATGTAACTTCACTACACACCCACCAGAAGAGTTCAATGAAAAACACCTGGTGTTAGAGTAACCAGAACTTCCTTATACCGCTGATAGAAGAGTAATTTGTACATTCCCTCTGAAAATGTTTGCTGGTATCTCCTAAGAGTGAACATGTGCATACCATATTACCCAGAAATTCTCTTCCTAAACTAATCCTCACATATTTATATATACATACATATGTTCCAGAAAGACATGCACAAAAATGTTCAATACACTAGTCAAAATAGCCTCGAATAAGGAAATACGCAAGTTTCAATCAACAGCATAATGAATAAAAACATTGTGGTAGGTTCATATAGAGGTTACCTTTGGTGAGAGTAGAGACTCAATGGAGATTTCAAGCCATTCTCAGTCTTCACTAAACCTGCCCCACC
>PVKZ01008964.1:0-13127 GCA_004027375.1 Macroglossus sobrinus
ATTTACAGTCCTCACCTCCTTCTGAAGAAGGAGGAGGAGGAGGAGGAGGAGGAGAAGGAAGGAGGAAGGAGGAAGAAGCGTCCGGGACTTCATTTCCTCCGCAGGTGTATCTCCTGCCGTAACGGCCCATGGACGCGATGGGGACGCCGAGCGGTGTGTCTCGACGGGGTAAATAGTACGACAGGACGGACGCTGGCTTCGGGGCGACCTCGGGGAGCACGCCAGATCCCGAAGCCACGTCCTCCCCGAGGCTGCGTCGCTATCCTCGTCATTTCCATCACCCGGCGGGAAGAAGTTTTAAGGGGAAGCGGGTTCATTTAACGACTGTCATCACTTCGAGCCGGGGAGACCTACTCTCTCCACCGTCCAGGGGAGGGGCGTGCTCCCCACGATCAGGCCACTGGCCAAGAGGACGAGACGGAGCTGGGGCGCCACGTCGTGTGTGTCCACTCCGTCCCCGTCATGTCCTCCTGCCCCTGGGCTGGGGGCGGTGTCAGTCGTGAGCCTCCGCCCACGGGCAGCACAGCACCCACTGTGCTCCAGGCTGGGGGTGGGGGTGCGGGGAGCCGTGTGGACACACGGGGACGAGGACGCGGCCCCCACACCCAGGGCCCAGGGCCCGCGGCCTTCCCACACAACCCAACGTCACCTGTCCAAAAGACCAGGGCCCAGATCCCCAGCCAGCTCAGCTGGACGTGGGCACAAACGGCCCTCAAAGTGGAGGCCCTCTGCGGCCACCAGCTGCCCTGCACCCCCGATGCTGACCGGTGCAGAATCTCTGGGGTGGGGAGCTTCAGGGGGAACCCCACGTGGGGGGCGCGCACCCATCCCTGAGCTCGCGGAGAGGCCAGCCACGTGTGCTGTCCACCGGCCACGTCACCAAGGACCTCACACGGGGTTGCCTAGGCAACGGGGACGCACCTCCTCACAGCCTGGAGTCTGGAAGCGAGATCGGGGTGCAGGGGTTCCGCCGAGGCCTCTCTCTGTGGCGTGGAGACGCCGTCTCCCCGTCGTGTCCTCACGGCTGTCCCTCTGTGCGGTCTGGGTCTTGACACCCTCATCTTAGAGGGTCCCCAGCCATGTCGGGTTAAGGCCCACCCATGGGACCTCACCTCACCTTAATCATCTCTTTAAAAGCCCATCTCCAAATGCGTCCCATCTGAGGTCCTGGGGGCGAGGCCTCCAATAGGTGGATTTGGGGGCACAGCTCAGCCCGAGATGTCAGGCACACACAGGGCACCCCTGAGGGCCCCGGGACCTCCCCTCTCCAGCCTAGAACCAAGGGGCCTCACAGACTCCTGGGTTACCCTGCCCCGTGGCTCGGTGGCTCTCCTTATGCGGGAGGTGTAGCTGAACCGATTAGGTGTGACTTCCTAGCCCATAGCTATTCATCACTTAGCATGACAAAGCTGTCTCAGAGCCCTTTGGAGAAAGTGTTTTTACGCTTCCCTTTATCTTCTTTCCTACTTGCTTGCCCCAAGAAAAAGTTTTCTTCACCTCGCAGAGGAATTTAATAGCTGTGAATTACAAGCCCAACGGCCCTGCTATCTGCCTAAGCTTTTACTTACAGGGGGGACCGGAGCTGATTGCTTTTCCTCCTGCAAATTCAATGCCAAATGTTTACAACGCCGGGCACGCAGCTGCCAATGAGACGGTGACTCTCGGAGCGGAATCTAGACGTTCAATGAGTCTGGTTTTTTTTTTTTTCTCCCAGGATTTGCCTTAAAGACCCACACACGCAACTGTTGCTCTATCGATTGCAACTTTGTAGCACTCCCCGTACCTTGTAGCCCAGAGGAGAACCTGACAGCAGAGCGAGTCCTTTGTAGCACTCCCCCGACCGTCCCTTGTAGCCCAGAAGAGAGCCTGACCGCAGAGCGAGTCCGCAGGCGCTGAGCGAGCTGCAGGGACGAGGAGAAAGCGCGTGCGTGCGTGTGCGTGTGTGCGCATGCGCACATATCCACGCGTGCATGCATGGGTGCGTGTGTGTGAGGTTGCTTTTCCTGTGCATGGATGTGTCTACGCTCTTACTTCACGTCGCCTTGCACTCAGCCTAACGAAGATGCAGTGTCCTCCCAACACGGACCTCACCTTCGACAGACGGGTGTGGCCCAAGCCCCGCCCCCCACCCCCACCCCCGCCCGCGTCTGGACGGCTGAGAATCCACGTGCTCACCGACCCGGCGACGTACTCGCAGCTGGGTGACCCCAGCCCGCAGCCCGTGCCACCTCCAGGAGATGGATGAGGTGACAGCTGACCACGGGCCCTGACATGGCGGGAGGGGGGGCCTTACTCCTTCGAGGGCACCTCTCAGCCCGGCCCGTGAGTGGCTCTGCTCCCCTGACCATCCACAGAAGACCTGGTGACCATGTAGTGGATTCTGGGCCACTTGGCCGGACGGCGACAGATAAAGTCTCTGAACTGGGACCAAGCAGAGGGCAGCTCAGCGCCCGCTGGAGCTCTGGGGTGAAGCCGGGGCCCCCGGGGTGGGGGTGAGGTGGGGGCACCTGAGTGGCCGGTGAGCCCAGGACGGGGCCGGCTCTGTGTGCCCAGTGTCCCCACAGTCCCAGGTGCCTTTTGGGGTTCTGGTGGAATCTGAGGGGGAGGGCGTCAAGGCAAGGTGGCCCACCCCCTTGGCACGGGGCGCTCGCTGGAGCAGGTTAGCGTGGAGGGCACAGGGCATGGGGCGGGGGCACAGCAGGGCGAGGCGATGTTTGCTGAGCGCCGTCTGTGTGCTGGGGGTCGCTGCGCAGAGGTGAGTGATTTGAGGACTCCAGTTGAGTGTGTGCCCAAAGGCACCCAGCTGGGGTCCACGGTGGGGGGGGGCTGGTTCTCAAGGCCAACAGAAGGGAAAGAAAAGACAAGTGCAGAAGGGGGGGTCTCCACGCCCGAGGCCCCCCTGGGGGTGGATCCCCGTTCTCTCTCTCCAGCATGGCGCCCCAGGACGCGTCTCTCTGTATAAAGATTGAGAAACGGTGGATACAGGAGAAGCTCTGAGAACTGAGACGTTTCGCTCCGTGAGAAGCGTCCCCTTGACGGGGCGTCTCCCCCTGCGAGGGGTCCCACTTGGGGTCGGGGTCCCACTCGGGGTCAGGGCGCGGGGGTGACGGGCTCACAGGAGCGCTGCCAGCGCAGGAGGCACAAACTGAGACCCGCAGAAGGTGCTGTGCCGTCCTGGTCACCCCCCTCGACCACCCGCCCCGCCGTCCTGGAGGCGGTGGCTCAGGCCACCGGGGGGAGCGCCTTGGTGTCCCTGGGCTGCCCCCCGTGTGTGTGTGAGTGGACGTGTCCATGTCCTCCTGTTTTTTCCCTGTTATTCTGTCTTTTACGACGTGGGGACCCGGCCAAGAACTTGGAGGGGCAGTGGCAAAATCGCTCCTCCCACCCAACAGTGCCACGTCCTAAAGCGTGACCCTGGGACCCGAGGTGGGGCGTGACCCCGGGACCCGAGGTGGGGCGTGACCCCGGGACCCAAGGTGGGAAGTGACCCCGGGACCCGAGGTGGGACGTGACCCCGGGACCCGAGGTGGGGCGTGACCCCGGGACCCGAGGTGGGGCGAGGCCGTGGGTGCTCTTACGACTTTTTAATGAGTGAATGATGACTTCAACTAGACGCTTTTTGATGCTAAGTCATCTCGGAGCTTTCCAGATCCTGGGGTGCGTGGCCATCCCGAGACAAGGGGCCGTGTGGCCCCTGGGCCGGGGAGCCCCGCGAGGGACATCTCTGGGGTGCACGGGGCCTTCCCTTGGCCGTGAAGCAGCCTGGCGCAGGTGGGGACGGACATTCTCCTCGTGGGAAAGGCCTGGAGCTGAGTCCCCACACCCACAGGACTGTGACCTTGAACCCCAAGTCCCCGTTTCCTCCTGGGGAGGAAACCTGCCAACACTTGGGGGACAGAGCTGAGGACGGTGCGCCCAGTGCATAGTGGGGCCTCTGCGGACGCGGCCGCTCCCTGGGCAGGACACAGGTGACACCGTTATTCATCTGACCGCAGGCCCAGCTACCCCTAGGTCCTGGGAAAGCACTTGAACTTGACTGGGGGCGAAAGAAGAAGGAGACGTACCCCAGAGAGGCCGTGCTTCTGTTAGGTAAACGGTCTGCTCCTCCCAGACCCCACTGGAGGAACCAGGAGGGGTCCCTGCATACCCGTGGGGGGGTCGGGGGGGGCTCCCCAGCCAGGCCCCGGCAGAAGCCGGCCCCGCCTCAGCGTGGGAACCTGGCGGTGCCAGCCGCCATCAGAGAAGAGAGAGGCAGAAATATTTTCGGATGCTTCAGGGAAGTTATCTCTTTTTTTTTTTTTTTTGCACGAAATCGTCAGACGTGAGGAGTATAATTGAACCCAGTTCAGGGGAGCCGAGTGTAATTTTAGCAACAAAAGTAGATGATTCCAGAAAAAGCAGCTCGGGAACTGTCCGAGCGCGCGGCGGGGAGATAATTGGACGGAGGCTGGGCAGGCAGCGCTCCGAGCCTTACTGGGCAGGAAGAGAGGGTTCAGCAGGAGAAGGCGACACCCCCATTGCAGGGACGAGGGCGGCCGCAGATGAGGGGGCGTCTGGAATCCCATCTGGACCCTCAAGAGCCTGGGGACCAGCGAGAGGACAACGACCCCGGAAAACGCCGGTGTCAGCCTGGAAGCTCTCGCTCCGACGCCCCCTCCACGGGGTCACCACCCCACAGGGCGGGGCAGGCTCCCTCCCCACATGGCCACGCCCCCCGGAGACCCCCAGCTCATCTCGAGGACCCCGCCCCTCGCCCTCACCCCCGCATGACGCACGGAGAGCCCGCGCACAGCGGACCTGCGCTGTCCCCTTACAGACAGACGCGCGTTCTCGCGGCGAGCTGGTGTTGGTTTCCGTCTCTCTGTCCCGGGTTTTGGGGAAGAAACGGGTCTGCTGTCGGGTGGGCGGCTTGCTGTAGGGGAAGGAGCGATTTCCACACGGCGACAGTGAGTCCATTGGATCAAGTATCCCGTATTTCACTGAAGCCAGAGACATCCTGAATCCAACAGTAGCCATCGTCCCCCCCAAAGCGACAGCAACGAAATAAATGCTTGATCCGCGGCGTGTGGGTCTCCCCGGGGTTTCCACGACAAGTGACCGCACCCGGGGCGGCTCTGGAAGCCAGAGCTCCGAGCTCAGGTGTCCACGGGACCGGTGCCACCTGTACGCGGAGGGACCACCTGTGCCGTGTCTCTCCTCTGGCCGCGGGGGCCGCTGCGGTCCTTGGTGCTTCTCCCCGCGCCTGGCGACACCCAGGCTCGGCCTCCGACCCCGCCCGGCCCCCCTCGGCCCCCGTGTCCCCCAGCCCCCCTGCCCCTCCTAGCGGCCAGCGGGGGGACGCGGTGCACCTCACTTTATGACATCGGAATGGGCTCTGTGTCCAAGCAACATGACGTGCGTGCGTTCCTGGGGGGCGCGCTCTGGGGACCCCGGCAGCCGGCCGCACGGAGCTGCGCCCCCTCAGCCACAGAGTGGAGCTGACCCGACGACACGGCCTGGGGAAGGCCACCCCGCCCCGCACGGCCTCCCCTCCCGGATCAGGCGCCTTGTCCCGGGGCCCACGGGGGCAGGGGCTCCAGACCAGAGTGTCTGCGCTGAGAGTGCCCCAGTGACGCGTCACCCCGAAAACGCCTCAGGGCAGAACGCTAAGCAAGGGTTCACTTTCTCTAACTCACAGGGGTGTTTTCCTCCAAGAGACGGGAAGGGTTTGAAAGGGGCCGTGTCTCTGCTTTTCCTGCGGAGAAGCTGGGAACCAGCGTGTGGCTCCTGTTTGGTGTTAATCCGGGGCGCAGCCCTAAAGAGCTTCCGGCCCCCCACCCGCCCCCCCGTCGCCCCGCTGGTCAGCCCGCTCATTCTGGTGTTTTCCCAGATTCTGACCTGCTGATTATTTTATTTATCGTATATTTTCTCCTAGATGACTTCAGACTCTGTAGGATAAATTAAGGAGTGAATGAATGGCTGGATCCATTGAGATGGATGGTTATTAGATGGTTGGGTGGATGCATAGATGGATGAATGGAGGATGGTGGATGGATGCATGATGGATGATGGATGGATGGATGGATGGATGGATGGATGGATGGATGGATGGATGGATGGATGGATGGATGGATGGATGGATGGATGGAGGATGGATGATGGATGGATGGATGGATGAATGGAGGATGGTGGATGGATGGATGATAAATGGATGGATGGATGGATGGATGATGGATGGATGGGTAGGTGGGTAGATGGATGGCTAACTCATAAGAAGAGAATATTTTAAACCTATGTGGACACTTGACTCAACTTTTATACATATAAATCTCAAAAATAGAATTACAACTATCTATCAAAGTCTGTCAAAGCAGAATTTTTTTAATCTACTATAATTGCTTGATTAGTTTAACATGATCCAGATAAATCATTTTATTATCATTTCGATTTTACTGAAATTAATTTTGTGGGAACCAATCGTTTGGGTATACATTTTCTAGTAAATATCTGATTCAACAGTCAGTTTGGACCACACAGGGTTTTGCTTTGAAGTACATTATTTCTACACAGCTCAAGTTCTCCTGGTTACATTTTGCATATTTAAATTTCATGACAGTGATAATAATACTTTGTACTGTGTAAAGTTGTATTCCTTGTCACTTTTTTTGGGTGATATTTCTAGAAGCAACATTCAGTATAAAATAAATAAATGGGTAGTTCTTATGTCTCTCTTATTTCAAGAGAGACTTTTGAGAAATCCTTCTCGGACAGTCTAGAGTCTCTCTGCGGATCAGGATTTGTTCACATTGTTGCCAATCTTTTGTGCGTTTTTGTCTTTTTTGTTTGTTTGTTTATTTGCTTATCTTTGAGGACCAAAAAAAAAGCAGGGATGTCAACAGAGGGTGAGAGGTCAGGCGAAGGTGTGCCCTGGGCTTCTGGGGTTGTGGGGTTCTGGGGTTCCGGGGTGGTGGGGGGCTGGCTCCAGGGCAGCTGGCACTCGCTGGCCCTTGTTTGGGGTCCCATCAAGGGCAGTTCTGAGAAGGGTGACAGCTACAAGGCAGGAGCACGGGCCACCCCAGCCCCCACTTCTCTGCCTCGCCCACCTCCCTCCTCCCTGGTGTCCCTTTATGCTGTCCCAGTGTCACCCCTGGGTGCTCCCTCCCTACAAGGAGCAGGCTGCCAGCTCTCCTCTGCGTCTACATCTCTGTCCAGCCTGAGAAGCCGGCATTTCCTGCCCGGGACTTTGTCCCAGGAGCCAGTGATGAGCTGTTCCCCGCTGTGTCTGCTCACAGTGGACGTGACCACGAACAGGACGACCCCTCCCTGGTCCTCCCCGCCGGCCGGTCCCCACTCCCCAGGGCACCCTCTTCCCTGTCCTATTAAGCAGCGTCCTCTGCTTCACTACTGCTCGCCCCTGCCAGGCCTCCCCCCGCCCACTGAGGGCCCCGTCCCACCCCCGGGTGGGGTGTCTCCTCCCCCCAACCGAGGGCCCCATCCTCCCTGCTGGGCAGGGGGGTCCCTGGGTCTTCACTTTCCATGGGAATCAGCAGTTGTTCCTTAGATAGCACAAAACAGGCCGCCAAACACACCCAGTGACAGTGGCCTCTGCCAGGCCACATGGCCCCTGGATGAACCCCGGGCTGCTGGCATCTGGCTCTGGCCTCTCCCGGAGCGAACCCCAAAGGCTCAAGTGGGAGGCGCCCCCAGAAGAGGCTGGTGAGAGTGGGTGGCAGAGCCAGGGGTCTGTGAGCCAGCACCCTGCCGCGGGCACCGCCAGGCCCCCCGCAAGCTGGGCATGCAGACCACACCCCCGGGGCCGTCCTGCTGGAGGGCCTACCCTCGGCACCCTTCCTTCCTGCTCGCGGGGTGCTCCCCACCCCACAGGCGTCTCTCTCGGGGTCCAGGGCCCAGAGGGAGGCCCAGGAGCTGGCGGCACAGCAGGGTGTCCGCTGCAGGGAGCTGTGTTGGGGACCCCTCAGATGGGGCATGTGGAGGACGGGGACTTTTCAGAAAACCTGGGTGTCATCTGGAAGAATGCCCCCGGCGGGGACTCTGCACGTGAAGACCTAGGACATGTGGATGGAGGAGCAAGCAGTGAGGGTGTCTCCCCCACGTGTCCCTGCACTGTCACCAAGAACCCAACCCTGCCGCAAATGTCTCCTGAGAACACCGGAGAGCAAGCACGGTGAGCTCTGCGGTCCTCTGGTCTCCGTTGCAACGACTCAGCTGCACCTTCGTAGCTCAAGTAAACAGATGGCCGTGGCCGTGTGCCAATAAAACTTTATTTACAAGAGCAGGTGGAGGGCTGGACTTGGCCTGTGGGTCATCGTCTGCCGATCTCTGCTCTAGGGGACCTCGGGGCTGACCCACGGGGCACGTGTCCTCGTCGCTCTCTGGAGGGGGAAGGCAGGGGGGTGGGAGGTGTGCAGGCTGGACACCCAGCACCAGACCCGTCCCTCGGGACTTGGGGACAGCGGGAGGCCGAAGGCAGGGGGCTATCTTCTGCTCCTGTCACGCAGGCAACCTTGGCGCTTCCTGGTGGCACGCCAACAGCCCTCCCGCAGACGTGCCAGCCTGGGGACAGCGCCGAGGACAGCAGAGTGCTCAGCTGTTCAGACGCAGGAGACAATGGAGTGAGCAGGAAGAATGAGAATTTATCTCCCTCCCATTCTTCAGGCCCGTCCGTGGGTACAAAGCGCCGTGCCAGGCGCCTGATTCATAGCCCGGCTCTTCTTCGCCGGGGCTCACTAAATATTGAGTGGCTCTGCCTTGGAAATGGAGCGTTTGAAATACCTTCACTTGACCAAGAGGCCCCCAGTGACACTGGAATAATGATTATCGCATATTTTGCATTTCGCTGAAAAGCGTATTGGAATCATATCGCTTGCACGGGCCTCGGCGGCGACGTGATTGAGGAGCGAGGCTCGGCGTGGGATGGATGGAGGCACGGCCGCGTCATCGTCCCCCCGAGAGGCCCCCGAGGACGAGGACGAGCTTCGTGCTGCCGCGGGGCTCTGTCGGGGGCGGGGGTGGGCGGGAGGGCTCGTTTCTACTCCTCGCCGTCTCGGAAACCGCGCTGTCGGCTAAATTTATGAACTCGGGAGCTGGCTGCTGGCTCTCACACTTAGCTTTGCAAAAAAGGCTCCTAGCACGATGCAAGGCGCGAGACCCCGGGCGTGTCTCCCTGAGAGAAAGGTGTGTGGTTTTTTTCCCCCCACTTTGCTCCTACGTCCTCCCCTGTAGTCAGCAAAGCCTGCGTGAGCGCCCGGAGGCCCCGAGCCGCTCGCAGGCCCCGGGATCGCAGCGGGACCGAGCAGAAGCGCGGATGCCTGGAGCTGGGCCCTGCAGGAGGACAGGGCGGTGCAGGGCAGAGTGACAAGCCAGGAGGGGATGGGAGAGGTTGCTGGGGGACGGGGAGGGCGCCTGGGGGACAGGGACGCAGTTTCTGGGACAATCAAGGTCTCCTGGAGGAGGCGCATGGCCCGAACGAGGACGGCGGAGGGGCTCAGATGGGCTCAGCCCGCGCGCAGGCAGCAGCGGGGGTGCAAAGGGCCTGGGGTCGGGGGTGCGTGGCCTGCTGCAGAAACGGGGAGACAGGGGACGGGGGCCCCATTCTGGGGGGCCCTCCTGGACCCAGAAATGTCTTCCTCAAAGCAGCTTCTCCTATGTGCCTCTGCAAGGAGAAAGGTAATCAGGAAAAGGGGGGAGGAGGGGGTAGAGGGGAGAAGCAGGGTGTGGGGAAGGCAGGCAAGAGTCCCCCAGCACAAGCCTCCTGCAGCTTAAACGCACACCGGAAGCCTGGGGCGTGTTTCCCGCGCCTTGTCCCCGCCCCCGCCGTCTTTGGGGGTAGGCCACTGGCCTTGGGGCACCCCTGCCCTTGGAGGGCTCCTTTTGCGGGGAACCAGGCGGGGCGCGCGGCCCTCTGTCCACCTGTCTGTGGGGGCAGGACCCTGGACAGCGGCAATGCAAAGCGCATGCCTGGGTGGCAGCGGGGATTCTATGGTGGCTGCAGCCCTGGGCAGGGGCTGGGCTGGGGGCCTCGGCTGGGGTGTAGGGTGTACCCCTGGAGACCGAGGGTCCCACAGAACGCCCCTCCCCTAGCCAAGGCAGCAGCCTCTGTGGAATGAGCGGACTGGGGAGATAGAGAAGTGAGAACACAAATGGGGGTCAGAGGGAAGGAGCGAGGTGACCCCAGCAGACGGGGGTTCAGCAGCAGCAGCAGCCCCCTGATCGTCGTCATTAAGGGAATCCTCAGAAAACAGCCTCCCGGCTGTGAGGACAGCGGCCCAGCCTGAGGCCAGCCGGTCGGGGGCGGAGGCCAGCCCGGCAGCGGAGGCGGGACCCTGCGGGTACCGGTGACCCCAGGGTGACCCCAGGGCCTGCCGTGCGGGGTCCGGCAGCCCGTCGGGACCAAAGCCCCCTGCGCTTGGCCCACAGGCGCCACGCGGTGCCGCGCGGAGGCCAGCGCCCGCCCCGGCCCGCCACGGTGAGACAGGGCCACACGCCGAGTGGCTGCAGACTCGCAGCGACACGGCTTCATGACCTCACGGTCCTGGGGTCAGGAGCCCACGGGGGGTCCCTCATCCCGCGTTCCTCCTGGCGGCTCGGGGGCAGGGTGGCCCCGCTGCCGCGGTGACATCTGCGTCTCACACGCCTCCCGGGGGCCCCACTGCCGCGCGCGCGGTCGGAACTCGACGCCCCCTCTTCCCCACCCCCCCACCCCCGCTCCAGGGAGAAGCGGCCACGAATCAGAGACATAGCGAAGGCCTGAGACCGGGTCTGCGTGATTGGACCGCGGCCGTGAGCGAGCGGGATGACAAGACATGGTTGCGGGGAGACCCGGACGCGGACAGCGGGGAGACCCGGATGGGGTTGCGGGGAGACGTAGACGGACGGGGTGGTGGGGAGACCCGGATGTTCCCGCGACCTCGAGGCCCGGGGCGCCGTCCAGCCTGGCCCCCAGGAAGTCACGCCCCGCCCCGCCCCCCCCAGCCGCCCGCAGCAAAGGGGTCATTTGCATGAAAAATACTCTGTCAGCAACTAGCACTGAGCGAGAGAGATTCGGCAAGATGGGAAATTATCGTTCCGATGGCAATTTACTCGGGGAAGTGGAACGGAGAGAGACCCCGACGCTGGGTTTTCAGTAAAAAAAAAAAGGGGGGGGGACGACGGCATCTGGGTGCGTTAAAGGGACGCGCACGCGGGCGGCGCGGGAAAGCGGGGGGGGGGGTGAGCGAGGGTGAGTGGGGGAGGGGAGAGGGGGGAGGAGGCGGGCGGACTGCCTGGAGCAGCCGGGGCCCCCCTCTCCACGAGGGGCCCGCCTCCCCCGGGAGCAGGGACCCCCAGAGGCCCGCAGAGCGCAGAGGAAGCTTCTGGGGGTTCGGGGGTCCCAGTCCCCGTGGCCCGTGGGTGGGAAGTCTGCCGGGTGCGTTTTGCGGGTTCCCCGAGCAGGCGTGAGCATCTCTCTGAGCGAGACACGTCTGGCAGAGACACGTTGTCACACGGAGTGTACAGCTGCGGCCGACCAGCCGGCAGCCGGTCGGTCCCCTGCCTGGGGGCCAGGGACCAGGCGCGCTAAGCTCAGTGACCCTGGGTCCCAGGTCCATCCACTGCCCAGGCCAGGAGCGTCCCCACGGTCTACAGTCACGTCCCTGTCCCCCCCCCCCACCCACCGTCCTCTCCCTCGTTCGCTCCCCACCCCAGCCTGTCGGGTTCCTGCACCCCAGAGACGGCTGGGCGGTCACCCCTTCAGTGCCGATCCCCTGACTTAAAACACGGAGGGAGAGGGAGATGGCGCTCCGCCACCATTCCCGCGGGCCGGGACTCCCCAAGGCCGAACGCAGCGGCCCCGTCCTTACTGAGATGTCCCATCCCTCCGGCTCGGCGTCAGGCCGTGCACGGAGGCGGCTGTGCCACCCACGGGTGACGACAGGCCCAGCCCCTGCCAGGGACCCGCCTCCTCTCGGGTGTGGGGTCTCAGCGGCATGAGGGGCGCGAGGAGCCGCTGCAGGGTGGGTGGCCCAGGCCTGGCCTTGCCCGTCGGGACCCGGAGCCCAGAGTCACAGAGCCGTCCCCAGATGTGACCAGGGGGTCCCTGGGCCACACCACCCAGGTTCCACGGGGCCCTCACGTGGCCCTGCCTCCCAGCCCTGTCCTCCAAGCTCACGATGAGGCCGTCACATGCGTGAGCCACGTCGGCTCGTCACACGCGTTCACACACACGGCTTTCCGCCCCGAGCCTCGCTGTCTCTCCTCGTTCGTCAGACGGGGTGACGGGGCCCACTTAGCGGGTTAGGGCCGAGGCTGGCCGAGGCGGACACCGCACTCGGGCCCGGCCCGGCCCCTCTGTGAGCCCCCACCTCCGCTGGCTGCCCGCCCACACGGCACGTGCTGCTCCTCCCCGAGTATTTGTGCTGTGTTGTCGCTTCCGTGCTGATTTGTGAGCTGCAGTGTGAAACAGTTACTAATGCAGATTTCCACTGTGGATAAACAAATCCAGAAAATTAACAGATGTGTTTTGCAGATGTACCGAACAGAAACAACATCCCTCGCCGTGAGCAGAGGCATCTGCCTGGCCGAACCCCTCGCCCGCCCTCCCGGCTTCCACAGCGGGGGTTCGGGGGGCACAGGGGGAGGGACCCGCCTGGGACGTGGTGTGGCAGAGTGTGAAGGGCACGTCGGCCTCGCAGACGGGGCGGGAGGCCTGGCGAGGGGCCCGGAGGGGCAGGGGAGGGCTGTGAGCCAGGGCGTCCTTGGGGTGCCATCGGGCCTGGGGGCTGTGAGCTCACCTGGGGAGCCCCGGGAGGAGGGGCGGGGAGGCAGGAGGACCCCGGAGCAGACGGGGACGTGGGGCGAACCAGAGCTTCAATTTCAACCCAGATAGGACCCAGGGAACGAAATCAGGGACAAGGGCAAATGAAATGATTCCTGCGTGAGCAGAGGTCGGGGCCACCGTCCCCGTCACACAGGGCTCGTCCGGGGGGGGCGGGGGCATGCCTGGTCCGGGCGGTGTTTCCTGTGAAAGGAGACACAGCCACGTGAGCCACCGCGTCACGAAGAGCCGAGTGGCATCGGGCTGGCGCGGGCAGGAGGTGCGCATGAGTCGCGGGGAGGGACGGCCCGGGAGCACGCCTCCCCGCCCCCCCCCC
>PVKZ01008965.1:0-13102 GCA_004027375.1 Macroglossus sobrinus
AGCTTGCAGGGCAGTCACAGGAACTGTACATGCAGCAGTAAAAATGGACAAAGAGAGGACCTGCAGTCCGTGGAAGGCTGGTGCCTCTGCTTCTGATGGTAGACTGGCGGTTGCTCTCAGCGAGTAGGATAGACCAGGAGGGAAAAAGAGCTGGTGGCAAAACAGTGGAGAGCAAAGACATGCTGGCACATCTGCATCTGCCTCTCCCTGCATCTAGGCACTACCTACGGGGATAATGGCAGTTGCTTCACGTCGACCTTCTAGGTCTTGCACAGGTACCCCTTGGCCAGGTCCAACATGGAACCATGAAGGAGATTTGGTTCCAGGTTCAGCCAGCTGACATCATACAAAAGCAGCACTGCCCTCCCTTGTCAAGTTCTCATCTGACTCATCTCTTCAGCCAATTTAACTTTCAATAGCTAAATCTTGCTTCCACACAACATGACTCAATTATTTCTGGGACAACATTGAACACCCTAACCCTCTCCCCAAAAGAGAATAATGACGTTCCTTAAATCACCTTATCTACCTGGAATGTTTAGCCCTCTCCTAGCTGAGTCATACTCTCCTTTTATCACATACGAGCTTAACCACTATTATCACATTTCATACTTGCTCGTGGGGAAATGGGAATGGGACAAATATGGAAAAAGAGTTGATATCATAAAACATGTGCCAATAAATTCATATGAAATTAAAGAAAAGAATAGGTTAAACCACTACTGTTCTCTCTTCTCTGATTGGTTACATGGTTTTTGCTCATCTGTATAACTTCCTTCTTCTACTATCCATTTCAAATTGGACATCGTGATTCTTCATGATCATTTACATGGTGGGAGAGGTGATCCAGGTCTCCTTTCATAAAGGGTCAATGCCTTTAGCAGTCTTTCTAATGCTCTTTTATTTCGAGCAGCCTCAAAATGCCTATGGTATGCTGACTCTTATTAGTGCTCCATATGAGTAAGACAGAAGACTGTTCCTCGTGCGTTGTGGAACATTGTGAAAGTTTGGCATGCCAGAAATGCAGTCCCACTCCTGGGAGTATTGGGTTCCTGCCCAACTATAAGGCACTTTGCTCGTGTTGTTAGTATAGCCAGAATGTACCTCCACTTTTCTTTCTGGCTAGATTTACATTTTCTCAGGATAGAGGAGTGTTTAAACTACTTTCTAAATTTTTACAAAGAGAATTGATTTTCATCTTGCCATCAGTCAGTGTGTCCACTGAGGGAACAAGAGTTCAGTGTTTCCTATTATGACATGTTGCTGATGGTACTCCCTCTTGCGTCATTTTCACAGATTGTGTACTTAAGGAAATGACCCATTTCCTCTAAGTTATCAAATTGGTAGGCATAGAGATGTTCATAATATACTTTCAATATCATTTTAATGTCTATAGCATCAAAGCGGTAGACTCTCATTTATCTTGGTTTTATTTTTTTGTGATCTCTCTTTCTTAGGGGCATGCTGTCTGTGAATTTATTGATTTAATAGAACTTTTCATGAAACCCATCTTTCCCATTAATTTTCTCTATTGATCTCCTGTTCAACATATTAAAATTTCAATTCTGATTTTTATTTTTATTTTCTGTGTCTTATTTTGCATCTAATTCCACACTATCACTGTTCTTAATGTTTCTCTATGTGATGAAGCTGCTCCTGAACACAGTTTTTCTCCCTTTACATCCAAACCTCAAGTAACTCTAAGCAACACAGAGCCAGGAGAGCTTTCCTGCCTCATTCCATTTGTCTTTCTCTGTGAGTATCATTATGAGGACAAGCATGGCCCCTTTGGAGTATTTTCTTTAATTTCTTACCTGCACTATGCACAAAGGAAGGAAAGTCTGAGATCTCATTCAGGAAATTATGCTTTTTTAGAACATGCAGGAGAGAAATGGCTCTGCATTGGCATACACAAATCATCTTGCTCTATCTCATGTTGGCTTCGTAGTACCACTCAAGGTTATATAAGTTCAGCACATGTGATGGACCATACAAACATTTCATAGGGAATAGCAGATACATTCTGCAGTGAAACTCAGCAAATTCTCCCTTCATGGGGAATGAATGTTTCTGGATCTTGAGAGAATGGGTGATGAGGAGAGAAGAAACTCCACAGAAGGGGATGAAGAGGGAAGCAGGTAAACGACTTCCAGATGAAAGGGAGTTGTAGAAAACATCTCAAGAGAAGACACGTGATTTCTCCTTTCTCACACAGGAATGAAACAGAGCTGGTATGGAGGTGGCACAGAAGCAAACCCATTGACAATTGCCGTGGTGTCAATGTCCCTCGGGTCAACCACAGATTTCAGGGTGAATTTCTGTAAAATGGTGGTCAGGAATAAAAAGAGCTCCATGCGGGCCAGGGCCTCTCCTATACACATTCGTTTCCCTGAAAATCACAAACATAGAGACACTGAGATTCTGGATGCTGGAAAGAGAATATGCAGTAAATATTTGATTAATGGTTGATTAATGGATGGAAGGTAGAATGGCTGATATAGAGCTGGACATGTTGGATGCACATGATAGTCACCTAACATCTTATCCTAATGAGTATTCTCCTTTAACAAAAACTATTGAGTATCAGCACTATGCCAAGCAATCTCAGGTATTCTAACATTATAACTGCTCTCTCATGTTTCCAGCAAGCTTTTTGTAGAATCATACAGACATTAGATTTATGTTCCGTTTGTGGTCTGATGTTTAATAAATTTCTTCACACTGTTCATAGCCTTTGTTCTCACTCTCAGTATACCTACTCTTTATCAATCTCCAATACCCCCCAAACTTTAGACTTTTATATAACACTGTTTCTTATTGGCTAGGACGCCTTTCTCTTATTTGTTCAGGACCTAGCTCGAATTTTATTTCTGAATTTGGAAGACTTGAGTCAACTCTCCATCGCTCCAACGATCTGGCCTCATTATGAGGATTTATCATGAGGCGGGAAAGTGCACTGGAAATGGTATCAGGAATCGTGGCCCTGATCATGGACAACGAGTGATTCTACTAGTCCCCGAGTGAGGTTTACAAAAGATCTAGCTGACCCCCAAAAGGTATTCTGTCTTCTGCAGTGCTGAAGGAAATACATTTTTATTACCTGCTGAGAAAACCATGAAGTGGTCACTCTTTTTAAAATTACCACGCTCATCCAGAAAATGCCCGGGGTCAAACACCTCTGGGTTGGGGAATTCTTTGTCATCATGAAGCACAGATGTCAGAGATGTTAATATGGTTGTGCCCTGGACAGAACAGATGAAGATAATGTGAGTGATGACAGGGTCATGGGGCTGGAAGTTATGTTGAAAGTATATTAGTACGATCTCATGATCTATGCATGAGGGACCCCAGGTCCAAAGAAAGGAACTGGCACTTTGAGCCATTAAAACAAGTAATAAACATGGACAGGTTTAAGACCAGCGGCAATGAGGTTGATAAAGTGGATGCCAATAGGGTTTGACGTTCTGAGTCCACAGGTCCCAGGGTGCCCAACCTTCTCAATCCATCCTGGTTATCACCATGTTTGGACGTATACAAGTAAAGGAAGCATGACCATTACTCTACAGCATATGTATAAATTTACCGGAATGGATCCATGTTCTAACACAAGTGCTAAAACTGTAATTTGTTCTGGCAAATACTATTTATACAGGACTCACCCCACCTGTGCCGCCCCCGTAGAAAGCACTGATCAACCTCACATCATTGCAAAGTATTCTGTTAGACAAATAACCACCTATGTGTAAATACAGCATACCACCTGTTTTTGTACAGCCCATGAACTAAGCATTTCAAACTGACAATATCAAGGAAGAATAAAATTTTGCAACACAAAAATTATATGAAGTCTACATTTCAGTTTCAAAACAAGTAAGATATAGCCATTCCCATTTGTTTACATATGCTCTATGACTACTTCCATGCTACAATAGCAATTTTGAATATTGCATCAGACATTGCAAGGCCCACAAAGTCTAAAATAGTTACACATTAGTACTTTGCAGCAAAGTTACCAATTCCTGCCTTAGGACATGATGTCCACATAGCCAGTGGCTCAAGCCTTTGGTTGGATAAGTCATATTTTCATTGGAGAGAAGGTGGAATCTGCCATCCACTATGTCATATTTCCACACTGGGGAATCCCATGCATAATGAATTGATCATTCCCATGTCCAGTGTAGTGGGTAAATGGACAATGCCATTCTGATTCCCAGTCCCTTATTTCCCATTTATTTGAAATGGGAAAAAGAAGTTTGAAAAATATTACTCTGAGACCAAAATATTCAAATAGAAAAGTTTTCTCCTCATTATAATCTTTGTTGAAAATCCAGTGGACGTGAAGTCCTAGTCTCTGTACCCAATTTGTGATCATCGAGGCAGTTCCCATCCCTCTTCGTAAAGTCATCAATTCTGTCTTCTCCAAAGACTGGC
Source organism: Macroglossus sobrinus (assembly GCA_004027375.1). Classification (NCBI taxonomy): domain Eukaryota; kingdom Metazoa; phylum Chordata; class Mammalia; order Chiroptera; family Pteropodidae; genus Macroglossus; species Macroglossus sobrinus. Next base: position 4,432 of record PVKZ01008965.1, read on the forward strand.
ATCAGGACTTGGAGCCTTACCAATCTCATTACTTTCTTTCCCCCCAAAACTACAAAATTTGTTATGTTATTTTTTAAAATGAGATACTTATATGTTGTGGCTTTGAGTGGCATACAGTAGCTTATAGTATACCAAATAGAAAATCTAAATATAATCAGAAATTTTGTGTTAAAAAACATTGGAAATCTGGTGAGACAAAAAATGGTCTCAAGGTTCCATAGTTGGAGAACTTCTGAAGAGGAAGCTGACAACTAAATTTAATTTTAGTCTGTGTCTATGTCCAAATTATAATCAAAAGAAAATGATCCAGTTTTTCTACTGCCTCATAGGAGAACAATGAAGCATTTCTGGGAAAAGATAGATGCCATCTAAAAATAATATAACCTAAAGTTATTTAACAAAAAAATATTTAACAGAAAATTATTAGGCATCGTGAAGACACGACTAAGGGGCCACATGTAGAAGAGAGGACGATCACAGTAATAAACCCACACTATGGAACATTGCTCATCTACTTCTATGAGAACAGCATGACATTCATATCAGATATTTGACAAGAAGATTTAGAGCCAAAAAAATTGTAGACCAAAAATCTCTTACGAAGATATATAAAGAACTAAATGTGGGAAATCAAATCCAGCTGTGTATGTATACTCATAATATGTACCTTTAGAGAGAAAAGTGAGGCCTAGCTATACAACCATACCAATAGAGGCAGAAAATCAGTATTCAAATATTACATACACATTCATGAGAAACTCATGAAACATAAGAGAAGAGAGTAAATGTCCTAATCCGATAAAATTTACCAAATGTACGTAAAACATCATTCTCAGCAGGCAGATGTTAACACTCACACTCATGCAAATCAGAAATGAAATAGAAATGTAAAAAGGATATTGACCCAGGTAACAGGATACTGTACGTAGAAATTGAAGATGAACCTAGAGACAAATTATTAGCATAATTTTATCTTTTTATTATTTCCTTTTCTTTCTAGTAGTGTTCTTGTGGAGTCTTTAGGGTTTTCTATAACGAGAAGCATATGATCTGAAAATAGTGACAGTTTGACTTCTTTGTTTCCCATTTGAATTACTTTTATATCTTTCTCTTGTCTAATTGCACTCTCTAGGTCTTCCAATGTTAACTTGAATAACAGTGGTGATAGAAAACAGGCTTGCTTTGTTTCTGATCTTAGAGGGAAGGTTTTTAGATTTTCACCATTAAGTAAAATGTTGACTGAGGGTTGTCATAGATGGCCTTTATTATGTTAAGTTACTTTCCTTCTATAATGATTTTGTTAAGTGTTTTGATCATAAATGCATGCCGTATCTTGTCAAAGGATTTTTCTGTATCTATTGATGTGATATGATAAGAATCATAGGACATGATCATATAATTCATATTTTTTAATTTGTTTATGTGGTGTATCACATTATTTGATTAGGATATGTTGAAGCATCCCTGTGCCTCTGGGATGAAGTCCACTTGATCGTGGTGTATAATCTTTTTAATATGTTGCTGTATTCAGTTCACTAATATCTCATTTAGAATTTCTGCATCTGTGTTCATGAGAGATATTGGTCTGTAATGTTGCTTTGTGTATATGTGTGTGTTATCTTTACCAGATTTTTGTATCAGAGTGATATGTCCTCAATAAATGTGTTGGGAAGTATTGTATCCCTTTCAATTTTTTGGAAGAGTTTGAGGAGGATAGGTATCAAATTTTATTTGAATATTTGATAGAATTCACTAGTAAAGGCATCAGGTCCTAGACTCTACTTTTTGGTAGCTTTTTGATGATTGTTTCATTTTCCATACTGCTGGTCAGTCTATTTAGATATTCCAGTTCTTCTTGATTCAGTCTCGGAAGGCTGTACTTTTCTAAGAAGTCGTCCATTACTTCTAGGTTATTAAAATGGTGTTATATACTGTTTCAAAACTCTTGTATGACCCTTTGTGTTTCTGCAATGTCAGTTATAATTTCCCTTCTTTCATTCTTGATTTTGTTTATTTGTGTTCTTTCTCTTTTTTCTTTGGTGAGTCTAGCCAGGGATTTATCAATTTTATTAACCTTCTCAAAGAAGCAGCTTTTTCTTGCATTTATTTTTTCTATCATTTTTTTGCTTTCAATTTTATTTATTTCTACTCTAATTTTGATGATTTCTTTCCTCTTGTTGACTTAGGCTTCATTTGTTGTTCTTTTTCTATATTTTTAAGATGACGCATTTGGTTGTTTGGGCTTCTTCTAGTTTTTGGAGGTTGATCTGTAATGAAATGAACTTTCGTCTTTTGACTGTTTTTGCCATGTCCACAAGTTTTGATATGTTGTACCATCGTTATCATTTGTTTCTATGTATCTCTTGATCTCACTTTTCATTTCTTCTCTGATATAGTTATTGCATGTTCTTTAATCTCCATGCATTTGTGGATCTTTCTGCTTTCTTTCGGCAGTTTATCTCTAGTTTCAAAGCATTATAATCAGACAATATTGGTTGAGGCTATCCGTGTGTCCCAGTATGTGGTCAATTCTTGAGAATGTTTCATGTGCACTAGAGAAGAATGTATAAGCCACTGTTTTAAGATAGAAGGCTCTGTAAATCTCAATTATGCCCAGTTGATCTAATGTGTCATTGAAGAATGTTTTTCCTTATTGATTTTCTGTTTGGATGATCTGTCTGTATCTGACAGTGGGGTATTTAGGTCCTTTAATTATTAGCATAATTTTAACTTTAAAAAGGTCGATAAAATCAATTATATTTTCATGTACCAGAGTAAAAACAAGAAAAAGGGATGTTAACAATTGAAAATGAAAATAATACGTACCTAGTAAAAAATGAACAAAAGATTCAAAGGCAAAAGCACTGGGGCAGGAACATTACTGAGAAAATGATAGAAAAGCCCCCAAAATGGGAGCCTTTACCATACTTTTTAATGGAAAGATTATAAATCTTTATAGTCCAAATTGAAAATAACAAATCATTGAGCAGCCACACATACAAATTTTGTATTTGTCTCATCTTTTCTTCATAAAAGATTGGACTCATGCCATAACAATGGGAATTTTCAGACCACTGAGGTCAGTATAGAGAAGCAAATGTTACCTTGGGGATGAGGTAGTTTCTGAAGATCACATCGCAGGTCACCGCGTGAGGCAGGTTGATGGGGAGGAGGTCGATGTATCGCTGAATCTCGTGAATCACAGCATCCGTGTAGGGCATGCGGCTCCTGTCCTGCATGCAGGGGCTCCGGTGTCTTCCAATCACACGGTCAATCTCTTCCTGGACTTTAGCTGAGAAGGCACGAGTAACAGTGATGGAAATGTGAAAAAACACACACCACATTTGCATACCAAATCAGAGATGCATGAAGCACTATGAACGTGTCCCAACATCATGATAAACATCAGTTATACGCCCAGAAATACACCTCAACACAGGGAAATAAGTGCCATATGAGGTACATATAACTCTCCTACAAGTTATGCTTAAGACACATCAACACGCACCTGAATATCAGCATACATGATAATACAAAGAGAAATGATGGAATGTTTCAAGAAATAAACAGAACGTCATTGTCAAGAAATTACAGGCCTTCAAGAAAGGAGTTAAATGTTAATTTTATATTAATATAATATGTTCGTTGAAAAACTAAATTATAATATATGTGTATTGTGTATTTTGTGTACTATGTGTATGCAATTTGCAACTCTTTATCTTCCAATTTTCTAATGTTACTACTTTGAAACTTCTAGTAGATGCTTTCGCAGTATATGATCTATTTCTAAACTGTGACTCTGTTTTTAATTCTTACTTACCTAATTTTAGACAATATCTCATTTATTAGTATGGTAGGTGAGAATTTACTTCCCTATATCTTCCTTTCACAGTATATACTCAGACGAACAATTCCCATAATGCCATTTCCCCCAATATAGTTGAGTTACAACTTCTGGCTCTTAGAATATTCATGTCAACGTCATTCTGACTACATAAACAATGCTTTCTGGTAAAACAGCGATGATTACGTTGCTTTTTTTTTTTCTTGGACCGAACCATTTCTCTTTCATTCAATTCATGATTTGCTATATCTCCACTTAGAAATGTTTTCAAATACTGAAGTAGATGTTTTAACCTCCTAAGAATAACTTCCCTACAGTTAGAAAACTTCAGGACACCCATCACTTCTCTTTTGGTGCTTCTTCTCACACCTGCCTTATCCACCTAATCACCTGGTAGTAGATATTTTCTAGGCCTCATATTTAGCAACCACACGTACACTTTCATTGTCCAGAAAGCTTCCAGATTTCTCGAGCCCATGACTTGTTCTGACATGACTTCAGACATTTGGATGAGAAAGAGAAAGGAGGGGATAAAACTTCTGTCAACAAGACTCTTTTCATTGACACACAATGAGAATGCTGCTCTTGAGAAGTCTGATGGTGTTCTGAATTCTAACCCTTGTACAGGGCATGACGTAGCTCTCCTAAAGATTTTCTGATTTTCTTTTTTAATCCTGCTGTTATGAAAACCCATGACCTTGTGTCTGAGAGTGGATGTTTTTATTTCATTTATCTTGTATAAACGTCAATAGAATTTCCTATCTACCTGGCAAAAGGCAAGAGTCTTTCCTCCAGAGCTATTAACTCTCTGGAGTTTCCTGAGAGTTTTCTGGCTGCTGAATTTCAGGAAGCCGGACAGAGAAAGGAGCTAAGAGATTCTGAATTCAAAAAATAGATGCCTACTTCACCTTTCTTTTCAGCCCTAGAGCATACTTGTTCCCTGTCACTGCCTACTGTCTGTGAGGGTGGGGCCTCTTAGGTTCTAGTTCTCTAGAGAGTAAACCTTTCTCTTCCTGTGGGAGAAAAAAGTTAGCTGATAAAAAGGAGTTGTCAAAGGGAGCTGAGCAGGGAGAGCTACATTTTTTTAGCCTGTTTCTCCGTTTACCTTCTTCGTATTTGGTATTTCTAAATACAAAAACTTATAGAGATGTATGAGCACAAAGAACTTTTCCTCAACATGTAACTTCCTCTTCTGACACTGAGTTTACAATTTCTTTCTCTCTGCTGAGTTCATCCCTCCCTCCAATATTCTCTCTTTGTTTCAGAAATTTCTTGAAGATTTGTTCGCTGTGCTCTGACCTCCTCGTATCTGGCTTTAAAAGACAAATTCTTCTTTGAAAGACATTATCAGGATGCTGATATACATAATGTATATTTCCAAGCCGCGATGAACAACTGTAACTATTTAAAGAGGAATTTCTGACATTAAGTACTTTATAGAATTATTGACACCCTTCCCAGAAATTCTCATTGTGACAAATAACTTTCTGTAAACAGACTCCTGAAATAAAATTTTTTTTTATACAACACCTTAAACCTCAATATTTAAAATTTGGTTGTGAATTTAGTTTTCCTAACACATCGTAGACTTGGAAATTATCTCAAGCAGCCTTGCTAACACTAAGGTTTCCACTTAGGCTTTAATGAGGAAAGTTTCCACTAAAACGCTGCATGTTCAGAATGAGGAGAGATGTCTGGAAGAATACAACTACTGTTCAAAATGAGTCGCATTTTGTAATTAAAGCGATATCCACTCCGAGGCCAGTACATGCCAACTATGCATGGCACAGATATCCTCCCACAAAACAGAGACACTGTTTTCCTTTTTTCCTTTTGCTACTTCCCACACAGTCTCTTCACTCCTCTCGGGCATCAGTTTGTATTACATAAAGATGTCCCATTATTAACCCTTCTTTAAATTTGGAAATTAAGCAGGTCAAACAGAAAATTTAACAATGAAGCTTCTCTAAGAGAAACAAGATTGAATTTCTAGCAGTGTCTCCCCAGTATCCTTTCTGAAATTCAGCCCGCCTGCCATGTTGGGCTTACCTGTGACCTCTGGGTGCTTCAGCAGCAGGAGCAGAGCATATCTCAGGGTGGTGCTTGTGGTCTCTGTTCCAGCTCCAAACATATCAGATACGGTGTTTGCCAGGTTTTCCAAAGTAAAGTTCAAATGTGTATTGTCCTTTTCCTAGGAATAATTTGATGAGATTATTTGACAAATTAATTTGCCAGAATTATGGTCAGTACAAAATAATTCATTATTATAAATTTAAGCCAACGCATAACATATAAGGTACACTTTTAGAAAAAAATACTATGCACTATGGTAAGAGACTATAAGTTAGTTGACTCGAGCATCATTTCCTACTGCCTTATCCCTCACTTGCTTGAAATTACATTCATCAGCCTCTTTGCATTATGTAGCCATGCTGTATCGTTTTTGCCAGTGAGATATAAGCAGAAGCCTGTTGGAGCCACTTCCTTTCTTTCTTCCTCCTTACTTAAAATTAAAATGAGAAGGAGGAGGTAGAGTAGACACCATCTTGGGTCAAGAGATTTAATCATGAAGTGTGAGGCCCATGTACTAAGTATGCATGAAAAAAAATGTAAAATATTTGACTCTTGAATCTTCAGAGCCTCTGTACTCTTCCTAAACTGACACATCACAAGAGGCTCCTTTTGCATGAGCCAAATAAACCCACTATTTGTTAAAGCCATTGTTACTAGGTTTTTTTTTTTATTTGCAGACAAATACAATCTTAATTAGTGGTAATAGGTAAATTTGGGCCATATCATGAAAAATATTATAATTGTCCTTTTTCCTATTAATTATTGATCTTAATCTCTTAATGTGCCAAATTTATAAATTCAAATTTATCGTTAAGTATGAAGGGATAAGAAAAACATGGTATACCTAGGGTTCAGTACTATCTGTGGATAAGAATGGACTACACACCAAGCAGCTGCTCATCACAGCGCTTGACCAACTCAGGCAGGGGAAAAAGTTCAAAGCCCTGGCAATCTGGGAATCCTCGGAAGACTCAGAGTGCACTCTGTGGCTCGCACTGGCAGTGCAGAAAGTAGAGCTGTGCCTAAATGCTAAGCATCGCTTCCAGTATGCATGTAGAGAAACGACATGCTGTACACTTTATTTATTTATTTTTATCTATCTATCTATCTATTATGGCGACATTCGTTTGTTGGTTTGTTTATTATGGTGACATTACTTAACAAAATCCAGTAAGATTCTGCTGTACATTTCAACAACATATACACTTTAAATATATACAATTTTTATATGTCAGATATTTTTCAACTACTTGGTAAAATAGGAACCTTTGTGAATTTCTGGTGAGAATGTCAATGTTCTAGTCATTCTGAAAAGTTTGGCTATTCCTCAAATGTTAGACATAAAAGTACCATACGTCTTAACAAGTTCAGTCCCAGGAATGTACCCATCAAAAAAGAAATATGTCCATAAAGAAACTTGTACACAATGTTTATAGCAGCATTATTTATAAGTGCCAAAGGAAGATAAAACACAAATGTCCCTCAACGAATAATGGATAATCAAATCATGGAACATACATAAAGTGGAATAATATTCAGTCTTAAATCATAACAAAAAATTGATATATAGTACAACTTAGATGAGCCTGCAAAATATCAGGCTATGTGAAAGAAGTCAGAAACAGAAAGTCATAATGCTATGGGTGATTTATATGATACATCCACAATAGGCAAATACATAGAGACATAGAGCTTTTTATAGGTTACCACATGATGGGGTAGGAAGAATGAGCAGTGAGCATTTAATGAATGTGGTATGTGTTAGCAGAGTGATAGAAAAGTTTTGAAGTTAGAGAGAGCTAGTGGTTACACAGTAGTGTGAATGCACTGAATACCACTAAATTATATCACTTTAAAGTGATAAATGTATGGTATATAAATTTCATCTCAATTTTTAAATTGGCATTACTCCATGAATTGATCCAGACATTTAATGCAATCCTCACTATGCTTTGCAAAAACTAAGCAGTTTATCCTTAAATTTATATGGAAATTTGAGGTTCCTAAAATAGCCAATACAATCTTGAAAATCAAAAACAGTCTTGGGGGACTCACTCCACTTGACTACAAAACTTACAAAAAAGCTGGTAGTTAAGACAGCCAGATGGTGTGCTCCTGGCATAAGGATGGACATATACATCACTGGAATAGAATAGAGATTAAAGAAATACACCCTCACATTTGCAGGCAAACGATTTTCGACAAGGGTGTCAAGGTAATTCACGTGGGGAAAAAGTAGTCTTTTCAACAAATGGTGCAGGAGTCATACTTAGAGACATCAACTTCCAACTCTATACCGTTGCTAATTTATTTTATTTTATGCTCAATGAAGTGTTTTCCCCAAACCCCTGCTTTATTGAAATATAATAGACAAGTAGTTGCTTGTATCTACATTGTATAATTTAATGAGTTTTTTCTCTATTATAATTGGCATACAAAACTATACCAGTTTCAGTTGTACAGCTTAGTGATCAGAGATCTATATAGCTCACAAAGTGATCACCCCACTAAATCTAGTACTCCTTCTCCTCCTTACATATTTTACAACACTATCAACTATTTTCCTTTTGCTACAATTTATATCTCCATGTCTATTTTGGAACTATCCATTTGTACCTCTTAATACCTTTGTCCTTTTTCATTGTCCCTTCAGCGTCTCTTCCCATCTAGTAGCCCTCAAAATAGTCTCAGTATCTATGAGTTTATTTCCATTGTTGTTTATTCTGTTCTTTAGATTCCACATGTATGTGAAGT
>PVKZ01008966.1:0-13100 GCA_004027375.1 Macroglossus sobrinus
GGAGCCGGGAGCGCCTGTGGGAACCAGTGAGTGGTCCACGTGGAGGGCGGGGCCTGAGCGTGGAGGGCGGGGCCTGAGCGTCGAGGGTGTGGCCTGAGCGTGGGGGCGGGGCCTGAGCGCGGAGGGCGGGGCCTGAGCGGCAGGTGCCGCTGAAGGGCGTAGGCCGGAGGGAGCCTCCAGGAGGTGGGCGCGGTGGGCGCGGTGGGCGCGGTGGGCAGTGGGGATGGTAAGCCAAGCTGTGACATGACCTGTCCGTGTGCCAAAACGACCCCTTACGCTGCTGTGGGAAGAACAGGCTGTGCGCCTATGTGTGAGTTTATGCGTGTGTGTGTGTGCGTGTGTGTATGCACGCTCATGAGTGTGTGCGAGTGTGTGAGTGTGTGCATGTCCGGCGTGGGTGCTGATTTCTCTCCATCTCCTGGTGTCCCAGCCAGGCATGACACCTGCGCAAGGTGAGTGTCCCCATCCGCAGACTCTTATCCAGCTTGATGCCCCATTCCCTGCTGGACCCAGCACCTTGGGGTGCAGCCCACAAACGCTCCCCAGAAATGAACTTCCACATCAAGGTCGCTCTCAGAAAGGACCTCCGCAGGTGAGAAGCAGGACAGGTAGGGGGAGGCTGTGCGGTGATGCGGGTGGGGACCGGCCGTTCCCATGGGGGGTCTGGTGTGGGCGTGGCCTTTTCTGTCCTGCGGGAGGCCGGGTCGGGGCCTTTGAGCACCCACATCCGGTTGTCGGGTGGCGATGCTTCCAGCTGCCCTGTGCCCGTGCTGGGGTGTGGTCTGGAGGGGCCGGTCCCCAGAGGGGCTGCGGCGTCAGCGCCAGGCTGGACGGTGATCAGGGTAAGGGTGACGTGTGAACCATGGGACCGGGGTGCAGGGGGTCGCCAGCGGGGGTCCGGCTGGGATGGGGTCTCGTTTAGACCCCGGGGGAGGAGCATGCCGGGAAGGAGCCAGGGGCGCCGGGAGCCAGGCTAGGGCGCGACCACAGTGGGGCGAGGCCACGTGGGTCAGTGCTCCTGGGGGGCCGGGCGGGCCGGAGTGGGTGTCACCGGCCTCGCCCTGCCAGCGTGGGAGTCATGTGCTGACCGGCATGGCTACCTCACTGACCTCCGGGTGGTTCACGTTTCTGCCACGGCCCCAGGGGGGTCCTCCCTGACCCCAAGGGCCTCGGGCCTGGCCCTCGGCTGTGCTCTGACCGCTGTCATCCTAAAGGCCCCTGGACCAGGCCCCAGCGTCCGAGGCAGACAGGTGGTGAGGAGAGCCCGGCTCCGTCCTCAGCCTGGAGGCCTTTCGGTGGCCTGCACAGGGCACAGCGGACATCCGTCTGTCCCCTCGCCGTAGTGGTCAGGGCACTGAGAGCTGAGGACCCCGGGACCCTGCCTGATCACACTCCGGTGGTGGAGCGAGGCCTGCTCGGTGCGGGGCCCCCTCCATGCGGGTGGGGACGAGGAAGGGGCTGGCCCCCTCTGCCGTCCTCAAGGCCGGGGCTCTGCCAAAGGGGAACAGAAATTTGGGGCTGCTGCTCAGGACGTCACACTCTGGGAGAGAAGGTCCTCCTGGGGACAGGTGGGTAGCTGGTCTGGAGCGTACCCTCTTTAAAACCGAACCCCCAAAAGACTGCAGCCCTGGCGCCCGGCTGGCGCCTCACGGCTCCCAGGGCGCCCCGTCTGTTTCTGCAGGAGCCGCGCCCCGTCCTCTGTCCTCGAGTCTTCGTCTGTTTCGCCGTCGGCCTGACATCCACCTCCTTCCTGGGGGTCCCACGTGCTTCCAGCCCACTCCTCTCTCTCGGTGTCAACCAGCTGTTTTCCATTAGACACTTTGAAATCAGAGTGCGTGTGGAGGGCTGGTCACGCCACAGACACTTCCCGTGCGGGCCGTGTTGACGTGGCAACTGGAGACCACTTAATTACACGGGGATCACAGTGCAGCGCCGGGCGATCGCACACGGGGCGCCGTGTCGTCAGCCCTGATGGCTCCGTCTTCTGAGCCCGAGGGTGGGGGGATGCTGCATGGCGATTGTTCTCGGACCTTCCAAGCACGTGTGACACGGATCGGCCACAGCCTGTCATCACGACGGGCGCGCGTGACACGGAACGAGCAAGCAGACATGGGGGTCGCCAGGTGTGGTGAGCAAGACCGAGGCCCGAGGCCGTCGCGTGGCCGGGTCGGGAGAGGACAGCCGGCCCCCCATGACGTGGCACGGGGGGGCGGGGGGCCTCCCAGGCCACGGAGCCGCGGGAGCACAGTGTCGGGCGTGAGGCCCCGTCTGGTTTGGTCTCGTTTGCCCGGAGCCCGCTGTGGGCCTGCGTGGGCCACACCGGGGGAGGGGAAGGCGCCGTCTCACCGCAGAGAGGTGGCAGCGTCCTGGAGGAGGTGGCGTCTGAGGAGACACTTAGAGCACAGCGTGAAGACTGCAGGAAAGGTGCAACGCACCCCTGAAATCCCAGAGGACGGAGGGGCGCTGACGTGGGCAGTCGCTGGGGGACCTCCCGGAGGAGGCGGCACTTGCACGGGGTTTTGAAGGGTGAACAGGAGTTCGGTAAGAGGCAGTGAGCCGGAGTCCCAGCTCTTGCTTCTGAAGCCCCACGTCCCGCGCTCTCCTTGGCGCTGAGATCAGCCGTCCTTCCAGCCGGGAGCACAGAGTCCCCAGCTGCTCTGAGGACGGCCTCTGTCACCTGCCGCGAAGACAGTTGTCACAAGCACACCGGGCTCAGCGCGCTGTGAGAGGGTCACAGAGGCCAGAGCCCAGGGGGCGGAGGAGGGTGCTGAGGGGGGACAGGGCGGTTCCAGCTGCGGGGCGTCAAGGCCAGCTCGGAGTGGGAGCCGCAGGTGTGCCCAGCTCCGAGGACGTCCTGAGACGCCGCGCCCCCTTGGAGCTGCGGGGACAGCGCCACCATCGTGGTGCCCCCAAAGCTTTGCCTTGAAACCCTCCGAGCCCTTTGTCAAAGGCGAGTCCCCCGGGACAGGCCCACTCACGACAGGGAGAAGGGAGGCTGCGGGTCGGAGGGGGCAGGCGCCCCGAGCCCACCACTGGCCTGTCCCACTGCACCTGTCCCAGAGAGCCCGGCGGTGTCCCCGTTCCCATAGAGGTGCCAGTCACGGTGTGAGGCCAGGGCCAATTTCTGCCGAGCTGGGACGTGGGCGCCTGGGCTGGGACATCGGCGCCTCTGCGCCTGCTGCGTCTCCCCCCTGCTGTCTGTGGCGCTGCCACGCGGGGCTGCACGCACCCCTCGGGCACGGAGGTCTGCGCCGTGCAGCGTGCCCGCGACGCCTTCCCGCGAGAGGCTTCCCTTGCTGTCCGCGTCCCGTCCACGCGTGGACTGTCAAGCAGGCGAGGTCGCAGGGCCGGGGTCGCGGGGAACAGGGTCGCGGGGAGCAGGTGGAGGGCGCCCGGTGGTTGGAGCGCTCCCGCCCGGCTCACGGACCGTCCCCCTCACAGAGGGCTGGCGCCCCCGCCGGCTCCGCCCCGCCCTGTCACGCCCAGCCAGGCCATCCGGGAGGTCCCTCTGCATCTGTGCGTGGTGCACCCCCCACTGTGCGACGTCATGTCTTGACACAGCGTTCCTGTGTCCTGCTCACCGAAGGCGCTGTACACCTGCCTCCTAACGGCAGGAAATGGCTTTTCTGCTCCGTTTTTGTGGCCACAGCTCCCGAGGTGGTGTTGGGATTTTTGCCGCGTCTGCGCCCTCCTTGTGAGAAACACAGCGGGGGAACCGCCTGCAGCCGCCTGGCTCCTGCCACCTTCGCAAGATGCCGGTGGGCACGGCACGCACCGCAAGGGCACAGCCGAGCCGTCTGGAATGGGGGGCATCGCGCAGGCCATCCATGCGATGGGGGTTTAATACCCGGAATGGAGCAGGAGGTCGCAAGACTCAAGGGCAAAAACCGAAACCAACCCCCCAAATAACCTGGTGATAAAACGGTGGCCCGGATGGACATTTTTAAAGAGAATACGTACAATTGGCCAACAGTGTCCATCACTAATCATCAGAGAAATGCAAACCCAAACCACAGTGAGATGTCACCTCACTCCTGTCAGAGCGGCCACCATCTGGAAGTCTACAAACAGCCAGTGCCAGTGGGGACGCGGAGACGCACGCGGGCGGGGATGTGGGGTGGGGTGGCCACTGTGGGGACCGTGTGCTGGGCCCTCAGAGGATCAGAGCCGGAGCCACCTCGTGACCCGGCAACCCCGTTTCCGGCGTAGACCCAGGGAGATGAAACGGTCTCAGAAACTCGAGTCCCCGTGTTCACGCAGCCTGACTCCCAACGGCCAACCCTGGAGACAGCCTGTGTCCTCCCAAACTGGCTGGATAGAGAGAGTGTGAGGTACGTGTCCGTACACACGATACTATTCAAATACGAAAATATGGCAAAGAAGGAAGCCCACCGTGTGTGACAGCACGGACGGACCCCGGGGACACCGGGCCGCATGGAATGGCCGACCCAGGAGGACGCGCGCTGCGTGACGTCACTTACACGTGGACCCCGAGGTGGCCAGGCTCGTGGGCAAGGGGGCAGAGCGGCAAGGGTCCTCCAGGCCAGCCCACCACCCACCGCACGTTTGCTCCGTAAACACTCGTGGAGTGACAGACGGGGCCATCAGACAGGTCGGCAGTGTGCTGGCGTCACACGGGCAGAGATGGCAGGATGACAGTCCGTGCCCACTGAGGCGTCATCCACACGCAAACCCGTGCAAGGACTTGGTCACGTGGCTGCGCACCGGGTCCCCGTTCGCCAGAGGACATGCTCCGGGAGTCCGGAGTGGGGCGCCACGCCACGGATGCGGTGATGGGCAGCGAGGCCGACTCGCCCGGGCCAAACGCACAAACCCCCACCCTGGGGACAGCGCTGGAGAGCCGGGCAGAGGGGGAGCATGGGTGCTGGCGTCGGGGGAGCGGAGGCCTCGGCGGGGCAGCCGTGTTCCACGGGGAGCGTTTCAGGAACCGGGAAGCTACATCCGTAGAGAACAAGGCTGCCCAGCGTCCTCCCCAGCGGCCGCAGATGGCGCTGGCCGGTGGCGGGCGGAGTCCCTGCTGTCCGCTCGCCGCGAGGTGTGGAGCGGACAGGAAGTGCCGTTCCCGAGGCCTCGCCCAGGTACTTAGTCGTGAATGCATCGCAAACATACGGTTTCCCACGCTGGGCGAGGGTCGTGGTTTTCATAATTACCCGTGTTTGGAAATACTTTCGTGCAAAGCAGTAAATATGCCTCCTGCTGAGAACAGAAACCCTTCCCCCTCCATAATCAGTGAGCGTTTCTTCAACCAAAGCCTGAAATTACTTTCGGCTCCTCGGGGGCAGCAGGGGACAGGGAGGCAGGGGCGGGATGGGCCCGTGGCCTTCTCGGCCTCGTGGGCCTGGGCTCCGGCTGGTCCCCCGCGCCCCCGGCTCCCACACACCGCCCTCCGGTGCTGGCTGGGCCCTGGGCGGGCTCAGCCCGGACCCGTCCTCTGTCCTCCTGGGGGTCCGGCGGCCCCAGCATCCTGAGACCCACCCCAGCAAGGGCATCTGGGCACTCCAGGCGTGAGAGCAGCCGTCTCCCGGCTGACCGGTCCCCGCCATTTCCTGTGCACATCGGGCCCATCGCGTCCCCAGCAGGGGTCTCGGCCGCCCCTGGCGTCCACAGCAGGGGTCCTCCCAACGAGTGGGGTGACGCCAGGACGCCGAGATGCGCTGAGAGAAAGAGGCGGGTGGCTTTCCAGACCCTGCCCTTGATTCTTGGATGATGTGTTTTCTCATTCTGGGGGTAAAATCTTTTGTTCATGGATTGATGGGCACGTGTGGTTTAGACACGGCCGTGTCTTGCTCCTTCCTGAAGTCCTACGTTTGTTTTCTGGATTAGCACCATGTGCGGGTGTGTGCGTGTGCATGAGTGTGCATGAGTGTGCACGTGTGTCTGTGCACGGGGGGGGAGGGGCTTAGGCCCGCGATTGGCTGGATCTGACTTGGGACCGCAGGCCCATCATGGGACCCGCGACTTTGGAGCCACCACTGGAGCCGGCCACCAGGTCCTGGCAGCGTGGAGCCAGCCCTGGGGGCCCCGGCTGGCTGGGCTGGCCACCACTCCCTGCGTCTGCATCGCCCGACGTGCGGTGGTGACAGTGGCAGGAGGACGTGCGTTCGTGTCTGCAAGGGGTCTGGCACGCGGCGGGTGCAGCACGCATGCACGCGCACATGTGTGTGCACATGTGTACACACGAGCTCGCGTGTGCCGTGGGAACAGGGACACACTTGACCAGGGGTCTTGCTGCTGTGCCCCGGGGGGTTCACTCTCTGGAGGCTTCTGAAGGTGAGAGTGGGGAGGGGTCCTCACCCAGCGGGGAGGACTGGGGTGTCCTGGGGCCTGCGATCCAGCTTCCTCCCCTCCCACCCACTGCGGCATTAGTTAGGCGGCTCCCAGCTCCCAGTGGTTCCCCAGTAAGTAAATGCTCTGATGCTGTCTTCCATCAAGCCACGCCCCGCGGGCAAGCCATGCCCCTGTGAGCAAGCCACGCCCCCTGCGCCCCTGGAAACCACTTCTCCAGAATTTCAACAATACCTCCCCGTTCTTGCTTGACACTTTTATGCTCCAGGAGCAGCTTCTGACGACCCGGAGTCTGCACGGGGGACAAGTTTCTCAGACCGCCCTTAGGCCGTGCTGCCTGCGTCTGCACAATGGCCTGCGCGTTCTGTCTGGTTCCCACCCGCGGGCTCACGAGGTTTACGTGGAGGGGCCGCCTGCTGCCTTTACCGGGCCTGTCCCCACCAGCCCCGCAGCACCTACCGCCGGGACAAGGGCGTGCGAGGGCTGTGCGCCCTGCCGCTGGAGTGGGGTGCCCGCTCTCCCCTGTATCCCAGTGGCAGGTGCGGGCTTAGCGAGACCAACGGTTCCAGGTTGGATCTGAGGGCCGCTCTCTTGCTGAGTGAGCAGTGACAGGATCACACATGTGACGTCCACACCGGGGGTGTGCTGAGTGCTCCCGAGTGCCAGGCACTCTGTCAAGGACGGCAGGCCCTTCTGAGCGGGCCGAGCGGCTTCCCGGCGTGGTCCCAGCTGTGTGCGGTGCTTCCGCCAGCGCCTGGGCTGGGGCCACAGCAGCGTGTGTGTGTGCGCGTGTCATATCTGTAAACGTGTAAGGAGATCTCAGCTCGGTCCACTCTGCTTCTGGATGTCAGGACACGGCCACCAAACCCATCGCCTCGCCCCGAGGCCACAGGGCACAGCCTCCTTGCCCAGCGCTGAGCCCGAGGGCTCGTGGCTGCTGGTTCTGGTCCGTGCGGGAGGAGCAGAGCGCGAATCCCGAGACTGGTGCGAAAAGTCTGCGCTGAGTTTGTGACAAACAGTCCCAAATATGTCTGCGTGAGGGGACGCCCCTCCTCCGGCGTCCTCTCCGCTCTGACCTGACTTTGGGAGTCACAGCGGCAGGATGGTGACACTGAGGACGGCTCACGGGGGGGGCACCCCCTGTTTCATCCCCCTGCGCGTCCTCGCATCCCTCAGGCGTCCGTCCACGCATCTGATCACCACCATAAAGCATTCCTGCGGCCAACGCCTTTTGTAAGACCCGACAGTGAGACAGGCAGCCGTCCGCTTCCAAAGATCCAGAATGTTCCAGGCTTAGTTCTCCCCGGCAAAGGACTCGCTGTTTCCTGCAGGAGTCGGACAGGCACACAAATAACCCCAGTCTAATGAGATAAGAACACAGATGGCTCAGAGTTAGGGTTAGGGTTACACATAATTAAGGAAGCAGATGGGGAAATTCAAGTTAAAATTCAGTAAAATTTTAATTAAAGGATGATGTATTTTCACTGTAAGATCTTTGAAAGGCGAGCTCAGATTTCACGCCCCTGCCTCCACCCCAGTAAACACGCAGTCCCACACCTAGTCTGCTCGGGGCCGTTTGGAGCCCCTGCATCCGGGGTGTGTGGTCCAGCCTCCCTCAGCCCCTCCCTGCGGAGACCGGTCACACTTTCGCTGGCCCCTCAGGCAGTGCATGGAAAGGGGGGGTGAGAAATGGAGGAGAATGGGGGCGATGGAGGGAGCCGTGTGGCAGGGGCAGGGACAAGGACTTGGCCTGCCAGCCCTCTGCCTTGGCTGCTGGGTGGTCCCAGACCCCCCCCCATGGGCTCAGACCATGTTCCTCCTGTGTGCGCCGGGCTGTCCCACTCAGGAAGCTCACTTCACCCTGCGGGGACAAGTCCCCGAGGTCCCTGCGGCGCCAGGTGACACCCAGCTGAGGGGACAGGGAGCACAGGAGCATCTGGGGCTGCCGTCCCTTGGGCAGAGGGCCTCCAGGCCCAGCGTGCTGAGAGGGCGAGCACCCTGCCCTGCTCGGGTTTGGCGGTTGTCGCGTGGCCCTCCCTCCAGAGGGTGTGGACACGAGCGCCTGAGGGTCTGGATCGCAGAACGCCACCGCCCTCTGCACCGTCCTCGTGTTTGGGCCAGTCTGCACTCTCCTGCCCTTCGCAAGGTAGCCCTGTCCCTGCCCCAGGGAGACGCCAGCAGGCCAGCCCACCAGCCCCTGGTCCGGCCGCCCTCAGGAACCCTGCGCACTGCAACAAGGCTCATCTCAGTCAACGGCGTCATGATGAATCAGTTGATCAATGCTTCCATCCAACCGTCCATCCTTCCTTCTGTCCATCTACCATCTGTCTGTCCATCCATTGTCTGTGTGCCCGCCTGCCTATTCATCCACCCATCTACCCATCCACCCATCTACCCGCCCAATCCACCCATCCACCCATCTATCCATTCATCTATCCACCCATCCATCCACCCATCCACCCATCACCCATCCATCCACCCATCCCCTCAGCCACCCATCCACCAACCATCACCCACTCATCCACCCACCCATCACCAATCTATCCAGGCCCCCGGGCCTGTCGGCAGCATTCGGTTCCGTGGCTGCTGGGCTGAGGGCCTCAGGTCCTGGCTGGCTGTTGGCTGGGCCCCCCTCAGCGCCACGCCACATGGGCCTCCCCCCCACCCAGGACACACGCAGGCCAAGGCAGCCACAGAGTGCTGGCGAGAGGAACCCACTCGCTTACACGGTCACGCCAGTCGCCCTGGTCGTGTCCCCTCGGTCAGAAGCAGGTCCCAGGTCCCAGGTCCTGCCCGCCCTGCAGGGGAGGAGAGTACAGGGGCGGGCACCTGGGGTCGGGGGTCATGCGGGCCATCCAGAGACCGACGGCCACACCACTCACGTGCGATCCTCCTTTCAGGGTTAACAGTGTCCACCCTTCGTTACATTCGCCGAAGCGTTTTTCCTAGATTGCTATTTGCCTTTTTATTTAATTGACTTTTGAAGCAGTTGTGTTTTTTGTTATTATGTAGCTGGGCTTTTCAGAAGCTTCCTCGATGGTTTTCTGTTTTGGACTTTGGGCAGAAAAAGGCCTTTCTGTCACCCAGATCAGTCACCCAGATCAGTGTTCACTCCCATTACACGCCTCTTGCGTAGTTAAATCTGTCTGGATTTATTTTGCTGTCCGCAAGCAGGAAACCGTTTTCACGGCACTAGCTTCGAGCAGTATCTCCCGTCTCCTCCGATCTGCGATGTCAGTTTTAGAAAGAGTGGACCTTTCTGTGTGTTTCGGGTGGCTAACGTGGTCGGGATTACACATGGAAACCAGACCCGCCCTCCGAAGGACTCGTGGGAGGCGGACAGCCAAGTGTGTCTGTTTTAATTTTTCTAATCACGGCTGATCTCTACAGGAAGGTTCATCGCTTTTGTGTTTCTGGTTTCTTCGTGGGCATCCTTACCAGTTTTGAGGATTTTTCAGTGTTCCGTTCGGGTCATTTAGGTCGTGCTTACAGACAGGGAACCTGGATTCATCTTCGGCAGGGTCAGCATCTGAGTGGGGGAGCGTAACACCCTTGAACCCTCGCCAGCAGGAAGTCCGTCCAGCCCCTGGCATCAGCTTCCTGCGTGGGGCCGGCTCCCCCGCCCCCAGCTCCGACAGCATCCCTCTGAGTTCTGGCCTGGCCAGGCCACCCACCGGAGAGTCACCAGGGAAAGGGAGTTTTACAAGCAGATTTTATTTTTCAGAGCATTATGGGGTTTGCAGAAAAATTGCACAGGAATCACGGAGCCCCCGCTCGTCCCCGCCCCACCCCCAAGGCTCCCGTTATTAATGTCACATTAGAGTGGCCCATTTGCTACAACGGATGAAGCCATATGAATAGAGTATTAGTGGCCAAGGCCCACAGGTTACTTCAGGGTCCACTCTCGGGCTCTGCGGGCTCCGATGGCTGCGTGCTGTCACAGACCCACCATTACAGCGCCGTGGGGCAGGCGCTGGGCCCCTCGGCGATGCCCCGAGCTCCCGCTCCGCCTCGCCCGGAACCGGGCAGCCCTGTTCTACCTCGTCCGCGGTCTCGGACGGGGGAACGGGCTCTCTGTGTAGGATGAGGGGAGACGGCTGTCGGGGACGCGACATGGCAGTGAGGCCCCCAAGGCCTGTGACATAGCATCTTGTCTCACTAGCCCGGCCACACGTGGATGGCACAGGAGACCAGGGGCATGTTTCTTCTGTGGAACGTGAGGTTCGGTGCCATTCCCCCCCACCACCACGTGGCAGGCCCCCCGCTCAGGCTTCCGCCCCCGAATGCGGCCCAGAGGGGACGTCTCTCTGCAGAACCTCTTTCCGCTTGCCGGTGACATGCTGTGTTTTCACAGAAGCCATATTCCGTCAGTGCGACTCTGCAGCACCCGTCGGAGCCAGAGCTCGTTTTTAAGAAGCATTTGGCACTCTGAAGAGTTGCATGTGGCTCAGTGAAAACAGCAATATGCGGAGATTCAAAAGATGTCACTCCACGTTCCCAAAACGTGATGGGCCTCACGAGTAGCCAGCGCAAACGTGGGATCCAGCGGGTGCCGGGGGCCGCCAGGGGCCGGCCGCGGGGAGGAGTGACCCTGCACATGCCCTGGGGCTGCGCGTCCCCAGGGCCTCCGAGCTGCTCGTGGACGGGACAGGGAGACAGACTCTCCAGGACAGGGAGACAGACTCTCCGGCCGCACGCCCTGCAGGACCAGCCGCCCAGGCCCAGCCGGCGGGGTTCCCGGGGTTCCCTGCCAGACCCGCAGCAGAAGCACATCTGCCTCCCCGGGGATCACGTCGCCCCAGAGACGCGAGCCCTGGTGGCCTGGCCGACTCCCGCCTTCCTCCACGAGGCCCTCACGCTGTGCTCCCACTGAGTCCTCCCAGCAGTCCCAGAAGTCAGCGGGGCCATCGCCACCACCCAGGGGTGCGAACCGAGGTTCACGGGGCTGGGTGGAGGGGGCGAGAGCCGAGCCCCTGTGTGCTCAGCCACACTTGGCAGCCGCCACAACCTAAAGCGAACACGGACCGTCACTGCGGCCAGCAGCTGGCCCAGGAACGAGCTAGACCCAGGTAACTCCTAGGGTTTGGGGCCAAGGTCACTCACAGCTGAATCAGAGGGCACGGTGGCCGGCTCAGGTTGTTCTCGTCAGGAACCGCGTGAATGAGAAGGCCCGTCCTCCTGGGGAGATGCCAGCGGTATTCTGGTCATGTTAAAACATTCACCATCAGGACTGGTCCTAGTTGGTTAAGAGCTTCCCACCAGTACATGTGCTTCTGAAAGCCAACCAATCAGTGTGCCATACCACCCTTCCCAACGCCAGCCAACCAGCGACAGCTTTGCCTTTCTGAAAACCAGTGACAGTCCACCCTTCCGAAAGGCAGCCAATCAGTGATGCCCATCCTCATGAAGCCAGCCAATCAGCAACAGCTTATCCTAATGAAGCCAGCCAATCAGTGACAGCCTACCCTCATGAAATCCAGCCAATCAGTGATGCCCATCCTCATGAAGCCAGCCAATCAGTGATGGCCAGCCCGTGAAACCAGTCTCTCTTTGGGAACCCAGATGCCACAGCTGAAGGTCATCCTGTCCCTACTCTTTGCTGCAGGGAGGCTGCCCGCTCTCCCTTGCTTCCTTCGGGCGATGGGTTCTGGCCTGTGGGGTCTCTCCTGGGGGCCTGTGCGTGCTGAGGTCCAACAGTCGAGCACGAGGGGAAAGCCGGGATTTTCCTCCTGGTGCCCTGGACCCGTTGCCTTCCCCTGGGCCCGGGGAAAGGACACCCGGCTCCCTGTTGATGGCGTGAGGCTGTCGGCATGGGAGACAGGCACGCCCCACCCGGCTGTAAAATCCTCCCTCCATGAGGCTTTGGCGAAACGAGACTGGAAGAGCAGGGGCGGCCGGGAGCCAGGGTCTGGATGGCGGCCCCGGGTGGCTTCAGACCCCGGTCCACGGCGGCGTGGAGCCGGCAAGGCCAGCAGCTCCCCAGCGGGGAGGGCGGCGAGAGGGACCAGGGCGGCTGGGCTCGCCCCCGGGGTCCCACGGGGCCGGGATGCCCTCTCTCTTTCTCTCCCTCCCTCAGGGTTTCAGTCTCTGATTTGCTGGCGGTTTGTTTTTGACGGGCGAGCCACACCGTCCGAGGAGCGGGGACACAGCCCCACGGAGATGAAGGGAGAGTGACAGATGCTGGGGACAAGCCAGCAAACTGGCCTTTTCAGCTTCATCTTGAGTTGCCAAAAAGCATCCCCCTTCCCACTCCAAGCACTTCACCAGATGCTGGGAACCAGACGCCCCAGTGGAGCGGGCCGCAGGGACTCTGAACTCGGCAGACGGCGCGTGGCGGAGCCGGTCCC
Organism: Macroglossus sobrinus; assembly: GCA_004027375.1. Lineage (NCBI taxonomy): Eukaryota > Metazoa > Chordata > Mammalia > Chiroptera > Pteropodidae > Macroglossus > Macroglossus sobrinus. The sequence continues at coordinate 12,654 of PVKZ01008966.1, forward strand.
CGTCTGTCTCCCCTGGGGGGTCTGCTGCTTGTAAAGAGTCACTTCTGTAGCCCAGAATCCAGGAGCGAGAGGAGCGTTCGCGGGCAGCTCAGCGTCCTCCGGGCCCAGGGGCTGCGCCGCCGGCGGGGTGCGAGCTGCGTTTCAGTGGCCGGGGCCGCCGCCCCGGTGACGCCTGACCCCCGAGGACCCGCCCACCCAGAGGGGGCGCGTGCAGCTCACAGGGCCCCCCGCGGAGCTGGAGACCCCCCGGGAACCTCTGGGTCAGCTCTTGCTCCTTCGGCCTGCAAGGAGGCGTGTGTCCCTGTCCCCAGAGACACCTGCTCTGGAGAGACATCCCTGTCCCCGGAGACACCTGCCCTGGAGGGACCGGCGGCAGCCCGACAGGGCCCGGTGGTGTCCCGGTGCATGATGGGAAGGCCTTGCCCGCTTTCGCTGCGTGCGGGTTTC
>PVKZ01008967.1:0-13084 GCA_004027375.1 Macroglossus sobrinus
ATGTCAAGGTAAACAGTCTTCTTTGCAGTTTGCCTGTAATAATCCATATACTAATCAGACTCAAGTATTTAGATAAACATATAGATTTAAGATAATCAGTGAAAATGTGGGTAAAACACATTTTCTTTTTTACAAATTAAAGCAGTGGAAGAAGAATTTTAAAATCTATTTCTGTCCAACACTCTTACTTTAAAAAAAAAAGTGCTATTTTTGTGTATCTCCCCTCTAGACTCCAGCGTCTTCCAACAGTAAATCATAGCAACCTTATGAAATGCCACAGAGAATGGCTTTTGTGGTAGAAAGATGAACATAAAAGGAGAAGCTGAGAGCAATCAAACATCCACTTAAAAAGCAGTTTTACCTGTGGGAATCTTCATTGGGTGCCTTTATTTCATTTTGATTACTACCTTTACTGTTTCCTGGAGAACAAAGCCCTGATTTCTAGAAGTATGCTTTCTCTCCTGAGCACATAATTTCTGAGCCCACAGGTATCTTATAGACACTAACTACACGGATTCAATGGACTCAGATAATTTCATATATCTGATTTTTTTTCCTAGGTAGATTCCAAAGATTTAGGATAGCTATTTTTTTCCCCTCACAAATATATATAATACCGTGTAAAAATAAATTTGCATCACTATGACTATCTTGCAGGATAACTCTCTTCTAACAAGTTCAACAAACTTTTTGGCATAAGTCAAATTCATTAGGGGCCTCAATGACAAAGTGGAATGTAAATTGAATTTCATTCCGGTGCCCCTCAATAGTAATTACTGTCCATAGGACAGTGGAAAGAATTATTTGGGGGAAAAGTCATTTGAGTGTATGAGATAAGAAATGTAAAAATACCATAAGCTATAAAATGCATATAATTTCAAATATCCATGCAGTCTGTTTTCATCACCAGATACACCACACTTTGATTACACTATAACAGCAGAATGCACTAATGTATAGTAAACATATTAGCATGAAGAGATTATGTTCATGTTGTAGTATATAAAAGGTCATAACTACTTCTGGCAGTAAATCAGGTAACACATATTCTATTGTTAATTGTTAGGAATTAAGTTTTACAAATGTCAGTACCCTTTTCTGCTTTACAAGGACAGAATGTCGGGAAGAGCAGTTAGGCAAGATAACCTGTAAGGTCCCATCCAGCTCTAAGATTTTATCATTTGAGGACTGTCATGCATTCCATAATAAATAATGAGCTTCCAAACTAGAGTCTAGTTAGGTTTGGGGGAAATCTTTCTTATTTTAAATATCTCGGCATTTCTGTTAGGAAGCACGACAAACTCTTTTTAGTTTGAGACATGCCTGTTTATAGAAACTACGTGCATAACTTGCTCATGGATACACAGGATATAAACATAGATGAAATTTCTTGACTTTGAACCTTTTCTTAACATCTTTGCATGTTCTATTGGGTCAGAATTCACTACAGGAAATAGAAACCACTCTAGGAATTTTAAGCAGAAAGATAATTAGGTACTTATTAAATCACTGGAAGGGCTGGAAGAAGCAGAGATCATGCTGGGCTTTTAAGAGTGGCTCTCAAAACACACCAAGGAACTGACTGACCTACCAGGGAAGCTACTATGCCTGCAGAGTCAGAAGCTGAGGACTCAGGTCACTGTGAGAATCTCAGTGCTAAAGCTGAGCTCCAGGGAATAGGCAGCTATAAAACTAGGCCACTTCTGCTGGGAGCTGGACACAGGAATGTTACTGTAGAAAAATTCCAGTTCTCTATACACTTGTACGCTAGCAAGAAACAGCCAGAAGGAACATGAAATAAGCTTCTGCCTTTTGTTCATTCTCTAAATCACAGGAGATGGCATTTAGTTGATGGAACCTAATTCACATCCAGATTCTTAGCTGCAAGGGGATTTGGAAAACATAGTTTCCGCTTTTCAGTCTCTGAAGCACGAAGTGATAGTGATTCAAAAGTATTGTCTTCAGAGCAGTGGCATCAACATCTCCTAGGAACTTGTGAAAAATGCAAATTCTTGTCCCACTTTTCACCTACTGAATCAGCACACTGAAGTTCGAGAACCACTGTAATAAGGCAAACTATAAATATCTGGAAAAGAATGCTGATTGCCATTCAATCATATTTAAGAAGTATGTCAAGAAACACATACCATAACACACAAGTGGTCCAAAGAAGGAAAAAGGAACATAAATTAACTAAGCATTCTGAAAATGTAAATCATAACCTGTTTACCTTGTTGTTAGAGGTATAGGACCTTAAATTCTTATGAAATTGAACAAATGTTTCATGACTTTTATGGGAGTCTGTTGTTTTCAAGAAAAATAATTTTTATGTTTTGTTTTTTATCTTTTCATTTTATCAGTACCTTCATGAGTACACCACTAGATGAAACATGCCTGTGTGAATTTTTAAGAGGTTATCTCCCAAAAGCAGAAGAGTCAGCAAAGTTTATTAGCTTTTACATGGTTTTTCTGAAAACATAATTATTTAATTACAAGAATTTGTGCATTTAATGTTTCTTTTCAAGTCAAATTAATAAACATTTTTAAAAAGTGGACGTTTCTATGCATACTAAGAAGACCTAAGTTTGATGTGATTGCTAGAGATTTAAGTATTTATTAGTTTTCAGAATGTGAAAATTAACATAAAAGTGAAAATCTCCCCATTATTTTACGATTTGAAGGTAATAGAAAGCCAATGCCCCTCCATCATTCTTTCCTGCCAAACCTTTTTCAGAAGAAACTACTGATTAAAGTCCAGAATTTTTGATGCTTATACAAATACACACATATGTAGTAAGATAATAATTGAACAATTGATTTTCTTATTTATTTATCTGGAAAAATTGCTTATTTTTATGCATAAACCTACGTGTTTCAATTATTAGTTCTATCATGAATTTATTTTTAAATTAGTAGTCTTTTTTAGGATGGCTGTATGAGTTTAATGGTATGAATGTAACTAATTATTCTTCCATTTTTATGTATTCATGTCTCCAATTTTTAATATTGAGAATGGTAATGCATTTAATATCCTTGTATATACATTTTTATATATTGATCTTTGTATTTTCTAGGCTAAATCTTAAAAGAATACTTATTGAGCTCCACATTTTAAAAATGTTAATAGATGTTATCCTTTTATAAAGATTATTCCAATTTAAACTTTCAATAATTGTACACCTTTTAAAACTTTATTAATTGAATAGATTAAAAATGAAAGTTATAATCTAAACCACAGGAGATGGCATTAATTTTCATTTCCTTAATTAGATGTAAGGGTGAAGAAATTTTAAAAAGCTTACTATGTTTTCTGATGTGAATACCTGTTCTTATCCATAACTCAGTTTTTTCAACTATACTGTTTTTCTTCTTTATAAATAGGAGTTTTTGGTATATTTGAGATACTAACCATTGTTAAATATATTGCAAATGTTTTATCTCAGTGCATTGCTTTCATATTTTTTGTTTTACTTTTTATAATGAGTTAACTTTAAATTTTGGAAAGTCAAATTTGTCAAAATATTTAATGGCTTTTGGGTTTCATGCCTTGGTTAGGAAACTGTCTCCACCTCAGGATTATTTTTTTAAACTCCTTAATATTTAAAATTTGTACAATTATTTATACTTTGATAGTTTTATTTTATACTTTATCTTTAATCTACCAGTAATATATTTTATAGTGTACATTTTCTTATACAAATGGATAGACATCATTTATTGAGTAATCTATCTCTTTCCCATTAATTTGAAATGCCATCTTTATAATACATTTAATTCTCAAATACTGTCTGTTGGTCCTATATTATATTTTTCTAGTGTATACCTTACTGCCAGTAACTTACTAAATGACAATAGTTTTTTAAATGTTAAATTTTGTCCCCTTGTGATGACTTTTAAATGGGCACACTAGCAGAGTTATCTCATTCCCTTTATTTCCAACAATCCTTAAAAATTATGTGTATATGGAAATCTCTAATGCAGCCTAATTGTCATTTTTTCAATATAAATATTAATTAACCTTTAATCACATACAGCATTAAAACCCTATATAAACAGTTGTTTATAAATTCCAAGGAGTGCTTTTATTGCATTGTTTCCAATGTAACATTGCTTATATATAAAGAATATTTTTAGCAATGTATCTTTTCAAGGAAAACCTAAAAAAATCAATAACATTTCAAGTACCTGACTAAGAAAATGCGGTTGTCTTTATTAAATTCTAAGTTGTTATTTAGTGGTGTTCAATTTTATTAAGAACAAGTCAATAATAGTAACTTCTAACAAATATATATTGAGAACCCAAAGGATATGTGTAAACTGCAGGATTTCTCTGGAGGACAAAGTAATTCTCTGAAGAATTCTCTGGCTTTCTAACTATTCAATAAGATTATCACTTACCTCTGAAAAGCTCAGTGTAAAACTATATTACCATAGATTTTTTTAGGAAAGGAAATTCAGAGGGTAGGAGTGAAGAATTCTAGGACTGGAAATTATTTCTTGAGATAAAGATTTCCAGTTTCCTGAAATACAGTTCTTTCTTTTTTGAATCTAATCTTTACTGAAATTTATAAAGAAATGTTAACATAAATCCTCTCATGAAATAACTAACTTCATAAGTTCTTATTCTGTAGGCATGCTCAGTGAGTCAATGCTATGGGTTAGCAATTTGTCTACCAGGTTGCAATTACCTCTACAATTAATTTATATTAGAAACTTGTAATATTCTAGCATTTGTGTTTTTAGTGCTGCTTACTTTTGCATGATTATTTGGAATACTTTATTGTTTTATTATTTCTTTCTAGTGTTTTATGTATATCATCACTTAGATTGGCAGTCTCCTAATTAGAAATGATGACAGTGAGAAGACTCTAATATTGACTATTTTTGAAAAAGCCAAAATATGAGATAAATTATTTTATTCAATGGTCAAATGGAACTACTCACCTTTAAGGATAATATCATAGTTTTCAAACAACTATATGCCATAAGATAAAAATCTTTCCTTGACTTTGCATCTGGAAAAAAACCTAAATAGTTACATTTTAATACATCAGATAAAAACAATTTTTGTTATTTGTTAATCAGAATGTCTGATTTATAAAGGCTAATTGAGGGAAGAGATAATTCCAACCGTGATTTGTTCAATATGCAAGATTTCTTTGATTCGCATGCCTAAAGATGCTGGTACGAATCACAATATTTTTTAACTTCTATTTTTATTCAACTAACATTTTCGGTTATTTTATATAATCACACTTTCTTGGCCCTTGCTTATACATGTCTTCCTCTGTACTTTCCACAAATAATAAAACCTCATTAAAATGCTGTTTTACAAAGTCAAATATACTGCAGTTCAAATCATGTCTCCTGAAACATAACTATATACAGTAAAACCTTGATATAAAACAGCTTAAACAAATGGGTGTTTTTATTGTCCTCTGACAGCATCATAAAGAATTTCTGTGACTACCCATGTATAATCCAAAGGTGGGGAGATAGGGTACATGAATATTTTGTAAATGACAGAAACGCTTTGAGAAACAGTCCCTTCTTTGGTAACTTGCCAGAGTAATCCCAGGTGGGGTCAGGACCCAGGGTAGGTGGTAATCTAAGGTCTGTTGCACTGAATTGTGTTTTTGAGTATCTGCTGCCTGTCCATTTAGACACCGTGTTGTTGTGCTTGGGAAATTATGAACAGATATTAGACAGAATTCCTTCTCCTTTTCTTACTCAAATCAATGATTTTTTTTTTTTTTTACTTTTCTAAGCAATGATTCAGAATTCAAAGAGACAAATTAAAACAGTGTTTCTCAGACTATAATGTACATAGTAATCACCTGAGGATCTTGTTAAAATGGAAATTTTGATGCAGTAGTTCCGGGGCAGGCCTGAGAGGCTGCATTTCTAACACTTAAGAGTAGTAAAGATCTAAAGAATTTTTCATCAATGCGCTTTTATTTTCTACTCAAAATAATATTGAATAATAATCATATACAGTATAGCCTTCACCGATGTCTTAGCCCCCTACTGGTGAAGTTACTATCTTATAAAACAAGTCATTCTAGTGGACACCACCCCACTTCACTCTGCTGTTTTAGGAAGAGTGGTTTAACGAGATCGAAGTTTTAGAAATGACCTGGTCACGGCTTTCGAAGGGCACGATGAGTTGATTGTCTTTGATAATGAAACTACAATGATGAAAATGTTAACAAGCAAATCTAACATTTCTCCTGTCATTTGTTTAATTGGCATATGGGACTAACAGGCTAGCTTACTCTATTTCCTAGTAGACATATTACAAAGTAGAAGCCATGTATAATAATTTTTCAGGACGCAGAAATATATAAAAATTTTGTAGAACATGTTGTACTTACTCTTTGTTGAAATTTGAAGTAAATATTTTTTGGAATTAAGCATTGACAGCCTTGTGCTATCACACTCTAGGAATTTCAGTGAGAGTTTATACAACCTACTACTTCACAGATAAAGAAGCATAGCAAATAGACACAGGTATCATCTTTGCCTTCAAGTACAGGATTTTAAATGTCTCCAGGATAATAAAGAAACACAAATACAAACAGAATAGAAGTAATCATTGTATTTAAGGGGTTTATAATCTAGTTTTTTTTTTTTTTTAATCTTAGCGATAGGTGAACTATTTTTTTATAAGGCATTATGGTCTGAATTAAAGAACAGAGCATACCATACTTTTCACATTTGAATGCACAGATAATTTCGCTATTTCCAAAAACGAGAATTTAAATTTATCTTATTTAGTTCCTTCTTTGTGATTTGCTTGAAAATTGTCTTTTTGTCAGATCTAACAAAGGCTAAGATTTCCCAGTCATTTAGCAAAAAAAGAAAAATGACATTCCTGAATACTAAATTTATTACCCACAGTTCTTTCTCTCATTGATCTTAACCTTTCTCTATTAATCACATAAATAAACGTCTTTCCAATGTTTCATTTTCTGTGTCCTCATAATATTTAGCCTGGATTTCCTTTGAATCTATCTTAGTCATGGTCATTACCCTCCTCTATATAGAATCCATCAACTTTGTTCTCTCCTTCTTATAGTTACCCTAATCCTATCCCCGTCTTTTGTATCTCTCCTTCGCATCCAATTTTATTTCACCAATTAAATGATCTCCAGGTCCTTCTGGTTTTCTTCAGGTTTTCAATTTTTTTCCAGCAGTAACACAGTATTTCACTTCAAATGTATTTATACTTGTATCTTTATCGTATCTTTTTTTACCTATTAGATTTTTTGGTGATTTCCTTTTATTCCTCTAATATCTCATTCAAGCATAAAATTATTGTTGCAACTATTACCTCCTGATTTTTAGTCAGCATACCCCTTGGGAAATATGATGCCCAGGGCTTTATCAGATTTATCTTAAGTGCCATAAAGAAATATCCATTTTTCAACCTGAGATTTTCTTCTGCGGTTCTATAAGAGCATCACAATCCATAAAAACGAGGTCAGGTAAAAACACAAACAAAAAAACAAGCTAACTTGCACCAGCTTCTCTTATCCAGATGAAATGAATTTTCCTTCCCTCAATAGGTCATTCCTATTGCTGATGGATAGTTTATAAAATTGGCCTTATTATGTAAGAAACATTTCTGGATTTTTCAGTCCTTTCATATGTGAAATTGCCTTGAGAATTAGCATTTATGTGTACTGTATCATTTATATCTTATTTTCTTCCTAAAATATTTTGTCAGTTTTTAATAAAGACACACCTAAACAAGATAATTAAAATTTGCAGTTAAAAGCTCATGAAACAAACAAGTATAGGAAATATAGAGGAATTGAGTCAAACCTAATATTGCATTCATTTGTTCATGAAAAACTGTCCAATATCCACCATTGGTAGGTATTTGATCAGAAAACAAAATGAAAACAAAGGATATGATATAGTTGCCAGTTTTCAGAAAATCAAAACCTAGTAAAAAGAGACAGACAAGTAAAAGTTAATTAAATGTCAATATGTTGAATGCTATATGCAAATATTGCAGTGTATGAGACCAGAGGACTTGATTTATGCTTCCTTTAAAACCTGTCAACTGACCTTGATTCTTCTATGTAGCATGGCTGTCTTGGCTATATGTAAAGATGAGGCTCATCTAAATCCTATAATGATAAAAAGAAAGATACTTTTACTGCATCTTATGAAAAAAAACCCTGTTATTTTTGTGGGGGGGCCTTTTTGTTTCAGTAAATCAATTACATAAATCCCATATGCCAATTAAACAAAGAAAAGAAAAGCCAGTTATAGTCAGAAACAGTTCACACCAATGTATATTCTGAGAAAGTTAGTTTGTCTTTTTAAAATTTCATCAGATTTAAAGGCAATTTGTGATAATTTTTATTCTGTGATAGGCTGATGCTTCATAAAATGAGGTCTGGATTGAATTTAAGATTATATTAGCAATGTTAGAAACAAAATTGCCGAATTATTTCTATTTGAGAAAAGTAGGAGTCGAAGGATGTGATTATGAAATATCAAGTGATGTCAAATCAGATGGATAATATATACTCAGCTATGGGTACTACCTCCTTTGAATTCTAGGATTGATCCTTAGTACTTCTGGAGTTTTCTTTCCTATCTAAGAACAAGATTGTAGGTACATGCACAGAATTTATTAATTCTACTCATTATTTCCCCAGCATTGACTTCTACAGAAACTACCTAATTTGTCTTTGATTCTGCCTTTCTTTTTTTCTATTCCAATTCATACTTCCAACTGATACCTTTTTGGTCTCTAAGCTAAGCTCTAAATATTAGCACCCTGTTTGCCTTCTAAAAGCCCAAACTCAATATCCTGTCCTTGATGGCTCTATGTTCTTTCCAAATTTGACTTCAACCTCCCTCATCACCCACTGAATCTTTCATTCCAAATGTACCCACTCACCATTTACCATTGACACCCAGAATGTTCACTTTTACATTTATGTCTTTGCTCACACGATTCTCCCTATGTATTCAAATCCTGCATCTCTTTCAAACTACATCTCTACAACTTTAGCACAAATTCCATGCCCTACGCAGACTTCCTGGTATTCCAAGTTGGAAAAAACCTTTCTAGTCATTAACATGGCTCTGTCATAGATGACTCTGCATCTTTATCTCTTTACATACTCTCCCACTTCTGGGTAACATTAAAATTGAGAAGTCCTGATCCCTTTAAATATCTTAGGAAAAAGGTCTGTGTCTTATTCATCATTGAAACAGTGATAATAATAGGTAACATTTATTGAGGGCTCACTCTATTATTTCAATACAACTGGGCAGTAAAGATTACTGAATAAAAAGAAAGTCCACTTAAGAAATATAACTAAAGAATGACTAAATTAACTGCTCCATTAAACATGAGACATGAATTATCAAACTTAGTGCTTATAAAACCATGTCCTATGAGGCAAATATTATTACCTTATTTTATGTGGGAGGAACTCAGTGTTCACAGAGTTCAGAAACTTCCCCAGCATCACACAATGAATAAGTAGTAGGCTATATTTCTAACCCACATGTATTAGATAGCAGATCCAAATTCTTGACCATTATTCTATATTGCTTCTCGAGCATTTCAATCTATATTTTTGTTTCATTTTGTGTTTCGGGTTATATATGTGTTTTTATTTTTGTTTTGCCATAGGAAGTGCTTATGGAGATCTGTTGGATAAACAAATGAGTGACTCGATCAAGAAAGATGCATATTTAAGGATTTATACATGTTTATTTATATTCAAGCTGCAAGATAGAAAAATTTACATAAAATTTTCTCCCTGGCACATCAACTCTAAGATTTATGCCAGAGTTCCAATTTGTGCTTTTTATCACATAAAATAGGAGAATTATAGTTTTTTTAAAAATTAACTTTCTCCTTTGAAATTTTTAAGAACTTCAGGAAATAATATGGGTACATCATTCAGCAGAAGGAAGATATACAAATTCAAATTTTTATAAAAGGTCTTTCATTTAATGTCTGATCTGAGCTTTGACCTATTTGCCCTTAGATTAATTTCTTCTGCTTTCTTTTCTTTTTTCTAAATGGTGGAACCAATCCCTACAAACTGTTTCCTAGGCTTCCAGTTGTGTTTGGATAATGTGGGGTCCTTGAAGAAGACAGGAGAGCAGGAGGAAGGGAGAAGCTTGCGTGTTTCTTGCCCTCTCTTTCTCCAGTGGCATCTTCTGTGCTAGCTATTTCTTCTCTTTAGCTCTAGTTTTCTTAGACAGGCCCCATTAGGGTTTCATCTTTCACTATGGCCCCTGGGCTCTGATAACACCACCCATTTTTTTGTATCTTTAATTTGGAGATGATTCCATATTCCTGCAGTTGATAATCTCTGGGTTGCTTCACTAACCCTAGTTGGCATCTTAGCAATTCTATCATCTATGTCCTGATTCCTGGTACTAAATCCCTTCTGTGGGATCACATCCCTTGGATGATATGATTAAAGTTGGAAATTTTTTAAATTTAATATTGAGAACATTTAAAAAAATATTTATGTATGTTTGTCTCTCATTGATGCGTCTCTTTTTGGGAGGACGTAAAAGTTAATCAACAGAAACCTTAATTAAAATGGAGTTGAGAGCCTAGAAGAGAGCATTCTCATTCAGTATACAACAGGAATAGACATGCCTTGCATCTCCAACAGAAAGTGATGCTACTTTACTACCTCAGCAGGAGGAAAAAAAGATTCCTTCTTGTGCAGTAACAGCTCAGCCAAAAGGAGACTGTCATAACTCAGCCAATGAAAAGTCATCATTCTTTGAACTTTGTTTCCTCCAATAGACTCTTCGCTTATAACACCCTCTCCCAAGTCCATAAAAACACATTCTCCTTTGTTTCTCTGGACTTGCATGTGGTTTGCCATTGGACTGCATGTCCAGAATTGCAATTCTCTGTCGTTTCTGAATATTGCTGGGAAAATATCTGGCTGTCTACTTGTTTATGGACAATAGGCACTTCATCTTTGATTTTCTTTGCTCTGCTATTGCAGTTCTCTCTTAGTGTTCCATCTTCCAATATTTTCTTGACGTCTCATGCCGACTCTTCTATTCTGTCATCCTTCAGGGCTTACATCTGTTTTAGTCCTTTACTTTCATTTTTGTAGAACTCTTGAGGGATAAGCTTGCTACATTTAATGGGAAGTCTATTTTTACACTTATAAAACTACAACCTTATATTTTAAAGCACAAAAAGGGATACAAATATCTCCTCAAATACATGAATATCTTTTTAAATTTCAGTTTTAGCTGTTCACCTACTTCAGAAATATTTTAAACAATACACATATGAACATTTTTATTTCAGAATATGGCCTGCTAGTTTATCTTCAGGTGTTGAAAAAAGATTATAAATCAAAACATACTAACAGAAATATGTAATCAGTTTCTATAGCCATATTTTTTTACAATTTAAAAAATATGAATCAATAAGGCATTGATAAAAAAATCAAACTGTTTTCAGAAAACATTGTAGATTTTTTCTTTAAAAGATAAAATATTTTATGAACTTTAGTTTCCAGATGCCAGAGTCAGTGTTAAATTGTGCCAAGTTAGTTCAGTAACAGCATTTAGTCTTGGATGATTTTATCGAGCATTCACTGTGACTTGGCCTCATGAGCCCCCTGACTTGGTTTCTTTCAGTCTTATCACTTAGCTTAGAAAGTACAAAGACTTCATTCTAGTGTTGAAGAGTGAAAGAATGAGATAAAGATTAAATTACCTGTTCAAGAAAGAGAAATGGATGACTTATTATGTTTTCACGTTCCTAGGGTTTCTAGGTGAAATTTCCTACCATAAATGTGAGTTAAATAAATGTCTGAAACAACATAGCTTACCCCACCCACCCCGCTAAGACTGGCATTAGAATTGTTCTGAATTACTTTGCCTGTGGGACTAACTTACAGACAGAGCTCCAGAATTTGATCTGTTATCACCTTTATACTTTTAGGAGTGAGATTTATTTAATTAAAATAATTGGAAAAGGCCCACGGAAGCATTACCCTTATAAATAGTGAGTAAGTTATAAATAGTCTCTTGCAGAAATTTTATTTCCAGAACCAATCATTTAATTTTGTTTCATGACTTTCTCTCTGTGCCATAAAGAAATGGCATTTATAATTTTCTGTGATGAGTTTTAAGGCAATATTTAAAAAAGGAGGTAACAGCCATATATATATTGTTGCTTCTCTGGAAACTCATGTTATAACATATAACATGAAGGCAAGTATATCTTACCAAATAAAAAACAAACTTGTAAAGAAAAAAAAAACACTTTTAAATAATTTTAAAACCAAATAATACATTTGTGCTTCTAAAAATGAGTTTTCAGGTACATGTTTTGTACCTGTAGAAATGTGTATCTCTGCCTACTAATTTACTATAAGGAAAACACTTTCTGTGATTGAGGCTTGAAATGTCTCCCCCTATTTTTTAAATACATTTGCATGTGTGCTTCTTGCATCAGGAATGGGAGCTAGCATATCTAGGTGGACCCCACACCTTGTATCACAACACTTTAACTTTTCTGCCATGGGATGATCTTGAGAGCACCACTGTAACATGGATGTTTTATGTTCTCTGGGAGAGATTTTCCCAGACCTCTTGCTGATGACTCACGATTCTTCCTGAGACATAAAACATTACCATTATCCCAGAAAGTTTTTTTATTCCTAGAGATGCCCCTTCAACACCAGGGAACCACTCTTGTGATTTGGTTCCTACTATTGATTGGTTTTGCCTATTCCATACAAATGGAATAGGCAAATGGAACACAATGTAGTGTCCTCAACCTTAAACTGCTTTTGATAGTCTCAGGGTTTGGAAATCAGGAAATCTATCAGAGTACACTCTCTGATTGATAAATTTAGATCTTGGCACAGTGTGCTCTATTCTAGCAAGGTCTTTTCTCATATTTAAACCAGTCACAAATATCCAAAGTACGACTCATATGCCTAATATTAGGATAGGCCTGTGAAAGGGTGAGATAGCAAAACTACTAAGGACCAGGCAGGGAACCTACAGAGAGAGTAATATACTCTACCTTCCTTTCGTTCTCTCTTTTGAT
>PVKZ01008968.1:0-13090 GCA_004027375.1 Macroglossus sobrinus
CACGTGGCGGATTGGCTAGGCCCGCTTAGTGCTCATGGCCAGGCAGTGCCCTTTTCACTCCAGTGACATCAGTGCCCAGTCCGCGCTGCACCCGTAGGCATGAATCAGAGTAGCAACCCAGGGTCCTCAGTGACCTACACTGACCCTCAGAATGGATCCCAGGGGACACAGAGGCAAAAAGAGGGCAGGACCTCTAGGCCAAGTTTTGCACTTCAGGGCAGAATGCCCACGCCAGCTATCCTTCCTGCAAGTTCCCCACTTCCCAGGGACTGCCAGCGGGGTTCCCGAGGGTAGGTCTTCATATTGCCCTTTTTTCTTTTGCAGGTGAGGAGGAAAATCCCCACTCTCTGTCCCCTGCTGTTCTTCTAAGCTGACATGTCCCAAACAAGGCTAATTTCCCTGTCAGAGCTGTTTCCTCCTTTCCACCTCTCAGGGCTCGACCCTCTCTGTGCCATCACACTTTGCTCCTGGTGTCCCCTTATCCTCTTCCTTCCTTGCTTTTAGTTGATGGCCAAGTCTTGTGTCCCTGCCTCTGAAATGCCTGATCGGAATAAATGCTCCTCCTTCTGTTCCCACTGCTACTCCCTACACTCTGGCTTCATGGTTGGGGCCAGCGCTATCACCTGAGACCCCGCACTGGCCTGGACATCCACGTCTTTCCTCCTGAGGGTCCTCCACACGCCAATGAATTGCACATCTTTCTCCCTGCAGAAGCTGGAGGAAACAGGAATGCTGGCGATGAGGTGAGGGGCAGAGGGTAACTCCATGGGATTTAGGCCTTGGGGCTGCAGGGGGCCTGTATGATCACCAGGTCCAACTCCCTCCATGTCAGCCTCCCCTCCTGGGTCTGCGCCCAAGAATGGATACCAGCTGTTGCTGAATGCCCAAGATCCTCGTGCTTGAGATTTCAAGTCGTGAGGGGGCGGGGATCTGAATGGCGGGCTGGTGGTGTTCCTCCCAGATCCTGTTGTTTGAAAAAATAGAACTTGCCCAGTAAGCTAGAGGCTTACACTCTGTGGCTGCTAGCGTGGGACAGTCGTGATGGCACTACAGAAGGACTCCCTTTTCTGACCCTCCTGTGTATGCTGAGAACGGGGTGTACGATCTCCCTTGGGGAGCGGAACAGTAAAGGTGAGGAGTGTGATATGATGAGCAGAAGTTCAAGGGTAGTGTCTGCAAGGCCAATTCGCTGCCAGGTGGGTGGGCTCAGGAAGAGTGGCCTGGCCATGTCACAGGTGGGGGTGGAATGGTGTTTGGCTGCCCGTGTCAAATGGACCCGATTACAACTCACTCTTAATTTCCAGTAGAAGTGAAAAGTTGGTACTGAACCCTAAAAGGATCTGATGTCTGATATCTGGGTGACGTTCTCTTCTCCAGCTGCTTCCCATGCCATCTCAGGAACAAAGTGCTGACAGGGACAGACCTTCGTTCCCTCGCTCTCCAGTCATCAAGCAGGTCAGCCTTCACCACCCAGACCCAGCCCAAGCCAACTTGTGCCGCTTGGCCTTCCATGGGCGCCCCCGAACCCCGGCAGCTGTCAGAGGACATCGGGGTCTTCTCGGGCCTCCTTCTGCTCCCTCCCAGCCACTGTTAGAACACTCCCAACTTCCTGGGGCAGGAGAGAGGCTCCTCCTCAAGCTGTTCCCCAGCCTGGGACTCCATCCCCAGAATGTGCCCCATCTTCCTTTTAGGATGTCCTCGCTATTTCTGCCATTGCTCTTTGAGGAGACCGTGCCCATGGACATGGCCTCCTCTTCTGAGCCCCGGACACCTGCTGAGAGTCAGACTTCCTTTCGTGGCCCCCTGGAGGCACCCTGCAGATCTCACTATCCCCATGGCCCTCTCAGTGCTTGCCTATGCAGGTAGCTATCCCACCCCCCCCCCACCTGTCACCCCGTACTGCTCTGACTGAGGCCCTGAGAGGAAAGGTTGCATTTTGCTCCTGCCATGGGTTTTGCGGCACCACCGGGCTGGGACCGGCTTGACCCAAATTCCTGGTTTCCCTTCTGGACTTGTCTGTAGGTCGCTTCTCTTTGAGCTGCTTGCATTTTTGGCACCTAGCTGTCGGGGCTCTTCCTGAATCAGGGTCCTAACCCCGACTTGGTGCTTTGTGTTTCAGATTCCTGCTTCTGCCCTTCGCAGGTTTGTTTTCTCCTCCTCGATGGCCTGCTTGGGACTCAGTGTTTGTCTAGATATTTCAAACTGTAAGTGACCCCAGACGTCAGGAATGTGAATAGGAAGGTTCCACTGGCTCAGGGCAAATGGCTGCAGAAGGCTGCAGAGAAAAGGGTCATTTAAACTGGGTCTTGAAGGTAAAAGTGGTCTCATTACGTAGGAATTGGGGAATGGGCCCCCTGAAAAGGCCAGAAACCTCAGGAAAATGATAAGGTTCTTGGCTAGAGTGATGAATTTGTGGAATGCCCCCAGTGAGGAACCATGAATTCAGGTCCAAATATGTTTTATTGGCCCTTGGGACCAATGGAAAGGCATAGTAAATCAACTCAAACTGACAGGGTTTGAGAACTGAGGGCCGTGTCAGTGCCAGGAATTCATAAAGCTGGGAGCCTCTTTGCTCATCTGTGTGGGAGCCATTGACAGACTTCTGCCTTGGGTTATACAAGTCCAAGATCTAGTGGCTTCAATTTCATCATAAAGTTTTGGTAACCAAGAGTTATTTTCAGAAGCTTGACAAAAAATGGATGGCACAAAGCTATTTACAGAATCCTGAATGTTCTTTAATTATCCCTCATAGTGTTAAGTCATATATTACACTACAGAGATATCGGTGTGTTTGCTAGACCCTTCAAGAATGTTACTAATATATTGTCTTGGCCCCTTGTCATATTTCTGAATTCTGAAACTTACCTGACCCCAAGGACTGTGCATTAGGCATTGTGCACATGTGAAACACCAATAACTTCTAACACCAATAAGAGCCAACATTTGTTAAGGACGTGTGGAAGGCCTGGGTTTCTGGATATGTGTTCTTCCTCTAGCCCTCAGGCATTCCTGCTGGCTGAGAGAGCCAGGATTGAAACACTGGCCTCGGTCAACCTGGATGGCTAGATACCGCACCTCCTGCCAAACTGCACCAGGATGCAAAATCTCGTTGGGTATTGACCACAATTTTTGTTTGTGGAAATGGGATAAAAATTAGGAAGGGAATTTGGAAGGCACGTGTATACTAGTCATTTATATCTTTGACAGTCTGCCCACGATGTTGCTTCATGAAATCCCGATCCCTCTGTGTTCCCTCAATGGAAGTTACACAAAACCTGGATGCACTCACAAAGTTCTGGTGCGTCGCATCATTTAGGAGTCTCTGGTTTTGAAATGTAGCCCTCTTATAGCCATAGCCCTAATATCTTTGAGCTTTTCATTTGATTAATGTTTTAGAATTCATTCAATTCTTATTGAAAGCTATCGACTTCTGTTCCAGTTTGAATTGGTGGCTTAATATATTTGTACAGAGACTTTTGCTATTTTGTTTTAGGCACTGTTTTTTTTTAACATATACTTGAGTTCTTCCAATGTCTCAGTTATACTATGTGTTGGATGAAATCCTCTTATTTGCTGGAGATCTTCTTCCCACAGTTTCTAACCACTTTTCAATCTGTGTTGGTTAATCTCTAGGCCTGTTCTACAGTTGTCATGCTTGGATATTTCTTGAGATACATGATAGATATAACATACAGTCATGTGTGGTTTAATGACAGGGATTTGTTCTGAGAAATACATCATTAGGTGATTTCGTCATTGTTCAACATCGTAGAGTGCATGTACACAAACCTAAGTGGTCTAGCCTACTACACACCTAGGCTGTATGGTATAGCCTGTTACTCCTAGGCTACACATCTGTACGGCATGTGACTGTATTGACTACTGCAGGCAGTTGTAACACAGTGGTATTTGAGCATCTAAACACATTGAAAAATAGAAAAGCTACAGTAATAATACAGTATGGAAGATACAAAGACATATCTGTACTGGGCACTTAGCAGGAATGGAGCTTGCAGGGCTGGAAGCTGCTCTGGGTGAGTAGAGTAGCGAGTGAGTAGTGAGGGAGTGAGTAGTGAGTAAATGTCAAGGCCTAGGACATGACCGTGCACTACTGTAAACTTTGTAAACACTGTCCCACAAGCCCTCCCCCTGAATCCCTCCGACAGGGTCAGAAAGAGAACACCGGAGCTGTCGGTGCTGCTCCATGAACAGGGATGCAGGTGGATTGATTGGAAGTATTGAGGAGAAACTGGCTGGGTAAGGCATAGGTCACCATAATAGTGACCGTCAGGAGGGCGTGGAAGGTGGCCTGAGGACCTGTAGGATGGGAAACCAAGGTGGGGAGATAAAGGAGCATAGGGGATTGTCATGCCAGTGTGGATTTGGCTATCGCATGTGGAACCAGTGGTCAGATTAAGCAATTTTCTGCTGTTCATAACAAAAGAGACCGTTTAATATGGAGCAGGTATAGAGCTAAGGACTCGCTAATCTGACTTTGGACCATTGTTTTTTGTTCCATTGACCCTATCTGGCACAAAGGCTCTCTCTGGCACTGAACTGATGGAAGCACTATATTTCATCTGTGTTTTACATTATTACAGCCTGAAAATATTTTCAAATGACAGGGACAGGCAGGCTGCACCCTACCACGGAGAGCTTTTATTCAGGTGGTAGTGCCACTTGTTAAGGTGGCTCCTGTGGACCTGTGTCCTTGTACAGGACCTTAGGCCCTCAACAAAGAATTCATGAAGACCATCAGGCTAGACCCAGGAGGGCTGTGGCGCCTCCTGAACATGCAGCACTGAGGGGACAGGCTCCTCTAGGCTGAAACAGGTCAGTGACTGACTGGGAGGTCATCTGAACTCTCAAAACGGACATGCTGTGAGTGAGGGGGACTCTATTGCCAAGTCTCACAGAGAAAAAATATCTTCCTGGACCACATATGCTTTCATTTATTACAGGAAGTTAAGCTCCACTATAACCTTATGGAACAACTGTCGTATTTGCAGTTTGTAGTTGACTGAAGCTTCATTATGTGATGCATGACTGTATATGATATATATGGCACCATATATCATATATATAACATATGTATTTTTATTGGTGGTGGTTGTAATGATGATGGTATATACTTCCATGTTTCCTTGAGTTGTTAGAGTATATCCTCAAGTAACCTCTGAAGAAAGGGTTGAATAAGAGGTAAGTTTCTGAATTCTTCCATGTCTGAAAAACTCTTTATTCTATTCTCATTCTTATTTGACAATTTGGCTATGTATAAAATTTCATGCTGCAATTTTATTTTTTTGATTTCTTCAAGTTTTTAGTATCTTATCCTAGGTGTTCTAAACTTTTATAAAAATTTACATGAGGTTAGGTCTATTTTCTTTCATTGTACTACACACTTAAGCCATTTCAGTATGAATTCAGTTTTTTTCTTTAGCTTTGAAGTTATTTTTATAATATATCTTTAACAATTTCCTCCCCTCCATTTTCTTATGCATTTCTATGACTTAGTAACATGTTGGTCTTCCTAATTGACTCTCCCATTTTTTTCTATTTCCTAGATGTTTAAAACTATTTTCTTGAGGCATAACTTCTCTACATTAAAGTATACAAATAGTTAGGTGTATACCTTATTTTTTCACATTTACTCATTTCTGTAAGCAGTAATCAGATAAAATATTAGAACATTTCAGCACACATGAGACTTCTTCATGCCCCACTCCGGGCAGTATCTTCCCCAAAGGTTACCACTATTAGACCTTATCGTCATAGACAAATTTTGCTGTTCTAGAATTTCATATAAATCTAGTTACACATTACATATAATTCATTATGTTTGGCTTCTCTCAATCAACTTATTTTTGGAATTCAACTATATTGTTGCATGTATCAGTAGTATGTTATTTTTTATTACTGTATCATATTCCCATTCTGTGATTCTATCACCATTTTTCTCTCCAGACTATTGAATACTGTTGACAGACATTTGGACATATTGGTTGCTTCCAGTTTGGGGCTATTACAAATAATTCTACTATGAATATTATTGTACATGCATTTTGGTGACCATGAGTACTCCTGTCTGTTGGATATGCTTTGGAATAGAATTTTTGGTTCATGGCGTAGCCCTAGATTCTCCAAATTATAAGTGACCGCACAGGTCAAGGACTGTCCCACTGCTCCTCCTGCTGGAGACTGCCTGCCATGAGTGATGAGCGGTCCCAAAAGAGGAAGTGTCCTTGCATCTAGCACTCTGCCCATGAAAAAGTGCTCCTTGTCTCTGTAACTCACTTGTTACAGGCCTCTCGGCAGTCGGCCTGGGTCCTGGACTCATGCATGCAGGAGAAGCCCCGGGGCAGCTGACCAGCTGCAGGAAGACACGAGCCTTGTTTCTCCTGCCCCAACTCTCACACTTGAGCCTCCTCTGGCCTGTTTCTGAGATGCGTGGTCCCCTGGCTCCGCCTTCCTCTCCGTCTTCAGGGCGCAGCTGCAGTTGCCTGTGTCCCTTTAAGCAGGGCCCAGGTCGAGTGGTCCCTCTCAGCAGGGCTCAGGTCGAGTGGCCTGACCTGAGAGCTGTACTTAGTTCTAGTCTTGTCATCTCAGCACTGCAAGGCCACAGGAAGAAGCCGCACCACAGGGCTGGTGCAGACACTGGCAGGCGACCCTGGTTAGGTGTGGGGGCTGCTCACAGAACGTGGCACGGCAGACTTGCAACCCTGGGAGTTTCTGTGAACTTCTGGTGCACCGCTCCCCGCCCCCACTGCATTCATGTCACCGGAGTTTATATCAACTTTAATTGGGGGCAAGGAGACACTCGTTTCCCGTCATTCCTGGGCTCTTCCCTCTGCACGTTCCTTACTGTCCTCAGTCACTGAGCAAATGAGCCAGGTCCCGTGCTCCTGCTCCAGGCCCTCTGCAGCTGGCGGGTGGGCAGGCGGGCGTCCAACATCACCCTGCAGCCCAGCCGATGCGCAGTTCAGCTGATGTGATTACTGCTTCAGTGGGGGGAGGGGGGCGGGGCGGGCAGAGCACTTGATGCCACGCCATGAGCATGGTTACTGGGCTCTAATGAGAGGACTCATGGGTCCCATGCAGAAGACGCATTCAGCCGACTCTTGAGAGTCTGCATGCTCACTGTGGCCTCTCTGGAAAGCACAGAAGGTACATGAAGAATCAGGACAAAGGTTCTCCCAAGGCTTTACCCAGAGGCAACAAAGTTCAGGATTCGGGACCTTCTTCCAGTTCTTCTCCTATGCGTTTCTTTTTTCTATATTCGGTTGAGTTCATGCTGTGTTATGATTTGTTTTATATTTTTCATTTAACGTTAAGTGTTATCCCACTTTAAAAGAGATTCCTCAGAAGACATCTCCCTGCGCCCGGCACCTTGTTCTGGAGCATATCGGATGCCTGGCTCTCCCTGTTCCAGACAACTGACCTCCTCGGGACTGGCCCAGTATACCTTGGACCCGGTGACATCCTCCACGCAGAAACTCCAGCACAAGGGGTCCTCCAGAGCTGATGCAGAGAGCGCTTATTGAGCCTCCCACCTCAGTGTCAAGTTGGACACTGCGTCCGGCAGCCTCGAACTCTCTGGTTATCCCCTTTCCCAGTGTTCAGTCACCGGTACATGGGCGGAGGTCCCTCTGAGAAGGGCTGGGGGACCGTCCCAGTGTCTTCCTGCCACGCTGCTGCAGCATCCTTCCCCTGGGGGACCGGGCCACCTCCATAGTCCATGGTTCCAGGCCGGAAAGCTGGCTCAGGGGCAGAACCTGGGCAAGAGATCGTGACTTTTTAGTCAGGTGGCTGCCCTCGGGCCTCCTGCTGTCTGTTCTTGCTCTTCTGAATATCCGCTTTAGGCTGTATCTTGGTCAGCCACTCATCCCCAGTGCCCCCAGAGAGGCCATGTGGTACTGAGCATGGCCACTACTCTGTGGGTGAGGCCTCCTTGTCAGTGGTGTCCATCAGCATGAGCCTTCTGGCCCTTTAGTGCTGACCTGGGCCTCTGCTGCAGTTCCTGGGGCGGGGGGAGGCGTAGTCCCTTTCCTCCCATTCCAGGCCTGGCACGCGTGCCCATGTGCTGTGGTGGCTCACTCTGGATGGAGGCCTGGCAGTAGGCTGCCACTTGTGTCTGCTTTTCCCGGGACTCTCCCAGTTGCAGCACGTTCAGTCCCACAGCAAGTCGGGGTGGTTGGTCCCCCTACCTCCAGGGATGGAGGGCACCTGTGGGGAAGACCAGTGTAATATTTTGCTCCTTCAAGGTTGGGGTCGGTGTTCTAGCTTTCTGTGGGAAGGACGGGCTGCCACTGCTGGCTCAGAAGTTTCAGAGACACCTGAGGAGTCCAGATCATCTGGTGCCTTTGCCCAGATGTTCCTGCTCCATGGGTCCGGGATGCTAGTTTTCCCACGTGGGCTTCTGATATTGGCATGACAGACCTGCCTTGGTTGAATGTTCAACTGTCTTTGAAGTCCAGCCACTCATATGGAATCCTGGGTTTGAACTTTGTCCACTGCCTGAGATGGGGCCACTTTGTAGCCTATTAAGGACACTGGGGCTCTCCCTTAGTTTTCACTTTGTCAGTTATCCTAAGCTTTTCAACCTCACGTGGGCCATCAAAGCCTGGAAGTCACCTCTATTCATTCCCATAGGTCCCACACGCCTGGATCTTCTCACCTGCCAAGAAATTCCTCTCCACCTATCGGCCCAGTGAAAATTTCTAACATGAGTGTTCCAGCAGCTGAGCTGTCGCCTTGTGCCCAGTATTGTCTGCACACCAATCACCGCCAGGATGGGATCCTCATTTCCAATGGGTAGGTGAGGTAATATCCTGTACCAAGACCCCATCTTACCACCTGCTTTTTAGACCACTCCAGAAACAACCGTCTCAGGTTGGGTCCTTCAGGAAGCTGATGCTGAGAAGGAGTGAGGGTGTTGAAGGCTGATTGGTGGCTACCACACACTAAGGGAACAGGGAGCAACCAGGGTTAGACAGGGTGTCCCGTCAGCCTGTGACATAGACGTGACAGTCTTTACTAGTCCCTCAGGGAGTGGCGGAGCCAGGATCATCATCATGGGTCATCAGAGGCCCACACTGGGTCCGGTGTCAGGCCCTTGCAGTGCCTGAGGCCTTGCAATTCATATGGGATGGGAGAAGCGGCATCTGGGTTTGGTGCCCCAGGAATGGGTGTGTGCTAAGCAGCTCACATAGATACCAGCCGCTTTTGTACTTGCAGACCCTGTGGTTAATTGGGTGTGCTTTCGGGACACTTGCTAACCATGCATCTGTTCACATCTATGTCAACATGGCTGAATGGGAGAGGGCAGATCTGGGTGCAAAACATCATAAAGCAAAACAGATTTATTTAAGTCAGCAGACACTCTATAAGAGGCTCCATGAGCGCACTCCCCTCTGTGTCACTCAGTGCTGGGAAGGGTACCTTCTAGGGCAGCCTGTCAACTGCAGAATGTGAAAGGCGCAATGAGGTTAGGTGAATGTGAAGAGAAAGCATTCACTGGCTCAGGGCAGAAGGCTGCAGTGAAAAGGGTCGTTTGAACTTGGTCTTGAAGGTAACAGGGGTCTCATTAGGTAGGAATTGGGGGCCAGGCCCCCTGAAAAGGCTAGATACCTGAGGGAAATGAGAAGGTTCTTGGCTAGAGTGATGAACTTGTGGAGTGAGGTCATGGGAAATGTAGCTGGGAACTAGACCAGGTCCACCTCATAGAGGCCACCCTTGGGTGTCTGGGCATGTCCTTAGTGCAGCTGGTCAGTGCTGTCACTTGCAGTTTTAATGATGAACTTTTTCTCTGTTCCTGAGAAGAATTCATTGATGCACTCATTTGGTCAGTCAGTCATTTGACAAACCTTTGCATGCCTCTGGTAGGCCAGGCAGCACGTAGAGACTGGGCACACAGGGTAATAAATTGCAACCCTGTGTGGCCCAAGAGCAGCCTTCCAGAGATGAGCCGTGATTCCTGCAGCATGCTCCTGTCCTTGCTCATCTGAACATATGGCCCGCTTCCTTTTGAGACCACCTTATTCTCCTGGTTTGAGATGAAGTTTCCAACTGTTCCTGACTTTAGAAGGAAGTTTGGAGAGATGACATTAGGTCTTTATGTTCTGAGGATTATTGTGGGGGATAGGGTGAGGGTGTTGGGGCCAGGTCCTCCTGGACACTACTGAAAGGTTGATTTACCCCATGTGGCACCTTGAGTTGCCCAGGCTGAACAGTGTGGCCCAGAGAAGATGTGGTGTGGGTTTGCCTAGGCTGCGTCTCAGGTGGCCTGAGCTATGTGTTCAGGCTACGAGAGGAGTATAGCAGTATGCGCCTCTTGCTCACTACCTCTGGACATGCTGCCTTTGGAGGGAGAGGGTCTGTGGTGAAGACAGGATGATGAATCATTTCTCCTTGGCATGTTGTATCACCCACTACAGTGTTCATAAAAATGGTACTTGGAGAAAGCTTTAGGAAAAGGGGTCTGCTGTGTGTATGAAATGACACTAGTTTGACAAGAGTAATGTAGGGCTAGCTCATTGTGCCATCTGCTGGCCGACTCATCCAACTTCACTTTGAATTGAAGGTGGTAGGTCATCAGAGATTTTATCAGTGAGTAGCTTCCATAGCAGAAAGCTCCATGCAGTGCTTGAGGGGCTGGAGAAGGGTGGTGAGAAAAACAAGGTGCTAAAATAATATGTTGCTACATTGTGTAATATCTCTTCTTTCCCTTCTCTGACCATTCCTTTCTTCTTGATCTTTCTAACTTTCCCAAGGCATAGAGATGGCAAATATAGAGTGATGGATATTGAAACGCAGATTCCTAATGCTTGTTACCGCAATGATAGAGCAACCCCGCTTGCCTGTTCCTTGTGAAGGGCCTATACTAGTAGGACAGGTGTTGGCATGGAAACCCATTGTTTGAATCCATGAATCCGTGAGCATGGGAGTGCTCCCTTTTCTGAGTGGTCATGTGTTTGTGCAGCTCATAGGCTGGACCAGCACCCAGAGCACACAGGGCTGGGGTGATGCATGGCTGTGAAGTGGTGCACTGACACTCCTGTAAAGCTTTGCAGTTCACAACGTACTTGCCCGTGGGTCTTTGTGTCCCAGCTCAGGAAGGATGCCTATCGAGGTCCCTTTCCTCATCCCAGTACCACACACTGGATTTTCCCTGGGCTCTTGGGACTGCATTATCATTCTCTTCACTTTAGAAATGAGGCAGCTGAGATTCAGAGAGGGAAGGTGGGTTACTTTAGGTTGTACAGTAAATAACCGAGGCAGGACTCAACCAGTTCTCCTGACTCTGACTGTGGTTATCTGCTCCCTCTACCCACAGAGGATGCAGGCCTAGAAGGCCCTTTCAAGCTGTGGAAGCATTTGATGTTCAGACTGTACTGTTTGGGACTTAAGTCTTAGCTGGCTCTTTGGCTCCTGGATTGCTTAATTCAGTTCTGTGCCTGCCAAGCACAGGTTCTCTCTGCCTAGGATTCAAAACGCCTCACTCCTCTGAACCAGTTCCTCTCCTTACCACTCAGTGTCTACCTAACTTCATGTTCGATTTCTCACCCTCGGCTATGAAAGAAAGACAGCTCTTAGTTTGGGTCCTTGTGTAGTGTCTCAGCTCAGGCTGTCACTCCATTCCTAGGTCACATGGTGGTCACTCATTCCCAGGTATTTCTGCATGCTGGTTATCTGGAATTCATTCTCATTTCCTTATTTCTTTGTTTCTCATTGTGTACTCTCCTTTTTTCTGTCTTGCTATCTGGGTCCCAAGCCTTTTCTGTGTTTGTTTTTCTCTTCTGTAACTCTATGGAGCAGACACACATATGCAGTGAAGTTATGGAATTTATAACTAAGCTTTAGGGTCACTGGCTTGTACAGGCCTTGAAGGGACCCAAGCATAATGGTTTTTGCTACTCATATGGTTTGTAAAATATACGAGAGATTTTTTTCTTTTAGCTGCAATGGGTTCAGGATACCTCTCTTTTCATTTTACTGTGTCCATCACTTTTTCTCTTGTGTTGGGTGGCAGTGCAGTGGCCATGGGCATGTTGAGAATCTGGCCAAGGGGATGTTAAATTGGGATCCATTTAATTTGGATTTGGAGAGAGATTTAAGGGGCTCACAACCAATTCCGTACATGTTTAAGTTATTGCGAGCTGCCCTGTATTGAAATTGCTTTCAGGAATACCTCTTAATGTGCAAACACACACAGTATCAGATCAAGAGATATGAGGCCAGAGGGCACAATGCGATATCGCTGTGCTTTGCAGCACTATGTGCCAAAAGTGTTTTGGCAGTCATGGAGAATCGAGGTTCACAATGTAAGGAGCCAAAGCTAGTCTGCAGAAGAGTCTTCCAGTCAGAGATGTAAAATGGACAGACAAAAGGCCTCTCCTATCTGGAATATAATTAGTGTGCAGTGTACACAGTTATAAACACAACATAGATTCATGCTACAATTTGGATGGGGGTTGTGTGAAATGTGATTCTTGAGAATTCCTGTGATTATGAGGCATATGCGTGTAGCAGGACTACACACATTGAGTAGTGTGCGGAAAAGAGTTAAGTTAGCAGTCCTGAGACTGCTGTCCATAGAAAGGCCTGCTCATAAAGGTGGCCCTCAGCTGGCATCTGGGCATTTGGCTCTCAGAGTGCCCCCAGTTAACAGAAAATTGATGAGCCCGGCTCACTTGTAGACTGTTTTTAAAAACAATGTTATCGATGCTGAATCCCTGCTTTCCTTCTGGGAATCTGGAATTTGGGTGCACACTAGCCAGAGGGTGCCTTTGTGACCAGCCCTGCATAACACCGTGGGCAATGAGTCTGGACTGCCTTGGGCAGAAACATCATACACATGTCACTGCATTTTCATTGCCAAAGGAACAGTGTGTTTTGTGTGGCCCTCGTGGGCGAGGAGAGCGTAAGGAAGTCTGCACATGGGTTCCTCCAGGCTCTGCTTGGGGTTTCTCCCCTTGTGATACACCTGTTTGTCCTTGCTGCATCACCATAATAAATGATAGCTGTGAGTACACTTGCTGAGTCCTGTGAGTCTCCAAATATAGCAGACAAGAAAAGTAGAAATGATATATTA
>PVKZ01008969.1:0-13108 GCA_004027375.1 Macroglossus sobrinus
GACCCTCAGTGACACCCAACAAGGACCCACGGTGACACCCAACAAGGACCCACGATGACACCCAACAAGGACCCACGGTGACACCCAACAAGGACCCATGGTGACACCCACGATGACACCCAACAAGGACCCACAGTGACACCCAACAAGGACCCACGGTGACACCACGATGACACCCAACAAGGACCCACGGTGACACCCACAGTGACACCCAACAAGGACCCACGGTGACATCCTCCTCCATAACAAGCATGTCGAGTGGTCATTTACAACTGTGTTGGCGTCAACAAAAATAGATTAACATCGCATGCTAACGCTTCCTTTGTTTTAGCTAAAATATTTCCTTTTACCTACGTTTTTTTTTTTTGTCTCATTTTAAAAGGAATTAAAACATTTTTGTATTTCAGGCCCAAGGCTCCAAGCCTATCATAATAGTCGAGATGTCAGCTTTTCACTCTAAGCTAAAAAAAAATTTTCCTCTGAAGAGCAGAGAAGTAATGCCCAGGTCTGAGAATTTGGGTGACAAGCAAGTGGGGTATTGTGTGCCTGCGCCCCTGCCCCCTGGGTGGGCATCTGAAATATTAGATGGGGGTCTCGGCGAAGGAGAGAAGACAGATGAGCCTTCAGTGTCTCAGGGCGCAGAGGAATCCTTGCCCTGGGGCGTCTCTTGGCTGTAACTTAGGCGATCAGCAAACGGAGAACGGGAAGGGGGACGGAGAGAAGGTGCCAGTTTGAGGACAGCCTTGCCTGTCACCCCGCGCTCCGGACACCCCGGGCTGACACGCCTGCACGTGTGTGGTGTTCACAGCCCACGTTGGCCCCGTGAGCCGGCAGCGGTGGCCGGAGCCTTCTCCAGAAGAACAAGGACAGGCATCTTCTCTCAGCTCAAAGTCACTCCCATTTCTGCAGCATCATTTTTTTCTTCTTCAAAACACCCTTCTTGCAGCTAAGATTCGTCACTTATGAATAACTCGGTGGTAGGGTTACTGGAGTGATTTTTTTTTTTTTTTTGGAAGTAGAGGAAAGGTTGAGGGTCACAGCTGAAATCAGTCACAGTGAGGAGCACAGCCTGCCCGGGCAATGCAGCCTTTTGGAGCTGACCTTAGGAAGTGACCTTGAGACACAAGCCCACCCTCCCCCCGAAGGAATTTACAGAAACCTTGAAGGCAGCTTCAGAATCCTACCAGCTCTGTCCAGCCCTCGTAAGTCAGAGCAGCAGGACAGACAGCCAGGGGACAGTGGGAAGGGCCTGGCGCACACACAGGAGGGCACAGTCAGGGATGGACGCTTCTCTCTTGTCAGTTGGGACCCTGCAGCCTCTCAGAGGACGCTCATTTTTGTGAGACGCACATGCCCGCCTGCCAGGTATCCCTACACCACGCTGCTTGGAAAGCAGCCACACCCCCTTGCACAAGTAACAACTTCCAGGGGCCACCATGGGGGACCCCGCCCCCAGAGTCCCCTTTCAGGAGGCGCTCTGGTCTCCTTCCGTTCCTTCCAGCTACCACGCACCTCTGCCACAAGGCGAGTTTACAGTGCTTCTCAGGGGCTCTCAACGCAGAGGCACAAACAAAAGCTTTTACGACAAAGCCATCCATGGGGGCAGGAAAGCCCACGAGTGCTCTGAGCGATGACAGCGATGATCCAAAACAATGGCCGTGAGCTTCTGCGCACCCCCGCCTGGGGCCCTCACCCCACCTCCCACAGACTCGGACACACAGAAGCTGAAACGCCAATAAGAAAATGAGAGAGAGGGGAAGAAGAAAGGAAATGGCACAGCACCGTGATATGACAGACCTCCAGCCCGATAGGGGACTGGGAGAGAAGCACAGACAGGGTGTCACGTATCGAAAACAGACGACATGATCCGGTGAAAGGACCCACCCCGGGTCCCAGGGACAATCCAGCCTCCCTTACCATCACCACTTCCTGTTTTCTGTCTGAGGATAGGCTATGAGTCTGCGAGAAATTAGAAGTTAAAAGGCAACATGCTTATAGTTTGTAAAACAAAAATCAAAATGCTCTCAGCTTTGGAGACAGAAAAAAAAAAAAAAGCCCTCGATTTAAATCCGATCTTTGCCACTTGCTAACGGTGAGACTTTGAGGGGAGCCTTAGCCCCCAGCTGCTCCCATGTTCTCCAGCAGAAAATGGAATTCATGGAACCTTCTCCCAGAATTAGATGGCCATTACTTTAAATAGCTTAGGAAAAGTCTCTGAAACATGCTGGTTAATAATAAACACAACAATAGCAAATATAAGCATAGAAGTTAGAAAGCTGTATCATGCAGTTAACTACTCATAACTCAAGACCTACCCATTTATAGTAAAGTTCACTCAGCTTCAACATGTTCAGATGATCTTGGCTCAAATCTGGGTAAGTTTCAACCTTTCAAAAGCTAAGCCTGGAGCTGGGCACTATTTTAATTTTTTTAAGCGTTTTTTTTTTTCAAAGTGAGTCCCAGTTCAGCATCTCACTTCACCCTTTTTACGAGATTTAGTTACGTTTTCCAAGTGCCCATGTTCCTGTGCTGATCTTAATTCAGAAGTGACTTGTAACTCATCGTAGTCTCTGTTATGTTGGGACACCAGTTATGACCCTAAGTTACGTTTTGAACTTGGAGAGAAGAATCTGACTATTCACCAGAACACTTCTAGACCTACATCACACACATAATACCTGATTATATGATGAAATAACCCCGTGTTATAAATCTATCAAGAAAATAAGTTGGAATTTTTTTCAGGGTAGTTACTACTTTGTTCGAATAAATTTGATTCATGGAAAGTTTTGATGCTCCTTTTGAGAGTAGTTTTAGAGTGGTTTTTTATTATTATTATTTTTTTAGTGCCCCACATTCACGAGAGGCTAAATGACATGTTTGGAACACACGACATAATTGAACAAAGGGACATGGAGTCACAGAGACCCGAGGTGAAACCCCAGCCCTTCCACTGAATCAGTCACGGATATCAGAGAGGAAGTTAAACTCTCCTGGTGTTTTAACGGTTAGCCCGTGGTCCGAGCCAGCGATAGGATGGAACAATCTGGGTGGTGACTCCCCCCACAGCGCCGGCCCCCCGGGTGGTGCCGCTGAGAACACGCGCTGAATGAAGCTCTTTGGCAAAGCGGAATGTTTTTTCAGCTGACATGGTGCTGGTTCCATTAGCTTAGCAGTTTGCAGAGAAGATTCATTCAAAACACTGAAAAGCAAACATTGGCAACATGGAAAGTTATTTCCTAGCTTGCTTTGGAGATATTTTCAACGCTGAAGCTCCATGAGAAGAGAGTTATAAGACAGCTTCAGCTTCTTGGGAGCCTCAGATCGAATGAATTCACATAGGAAAGAGAATCTGTCACTCAGACTGTGCGATGGGTGTCCATTTACCAAGATGTTGGGGTCC
This sequence comes from Macroglossus sobrinus, assembly GCA_004027375.1. Lineage (NCBI taxonomy): Eukaryota > Metazoa > Chordata > Mammalia > Chiroptera > Pteropodidae > Macroglossus > Macroglossus sobrinus. The sequence goes on from PVKZ01008969.1 coordinate 3,404, forward strand.
GGGGCCAGGTATCCCCTCACTGTTTATTCTTCTATTTGAAATGCATCTTGCTCTTCCTTTCTTTATGGTAAATGGTTCATTCTAGTTATTCCCTCCATGGCTAGATCAAGAGCACCCCAAAGGCAGAATATCCTGCCCCGTTGGAAAGAGCGAAGAGCATATTCACGGTGATTGGAACAAAACAGGAATTCAAGGCTCCTTGTGCGAAGTCAAGCCTGACCAACGCCCCCGGCCGTGGGCTGTGTCTGGGCTGGAGTCACACATCTCTCTGGCTTTCAGCCCTAACTCCAACACGTGGAAAAGTCACCCTTCACCTCCGAGCCTCAGTTTTCCACCCACAAAATAAAAATTACATGTCCCAGCCCGGAAGCTATCTGCAGGATGGAGGTGAGGTGCGTTCTGACATATTGTGGGCAGAGGGACACACAGGACAGAGTCCTTGCTTTCTCAGAGCAAACAGAGTTCTGATTCACTGATGACCCCACGGAGTCATTCCATTACTTTTTAATTTATCCATTAGTTCGTTGAGCATGATTAAGCATCAACGGATGCTAGAACGAAAATAGGTACACTTATCATTTATTCAAGAGTATGTTAAAGAAATCCAGATTATCTTGTAAAACTTCCAGAGTTTGAAATGTTGCCACTGAATGGAAAAAAATATTAAAGCTTTGTGTGGGCCCAAAAAAAAAAAAAAATCAAGGGCCACCGTTTGAAACGCTGCTTGTTGAGCTCACAGCGCTCATCAGAATCACCTGTGTGCATCGTATTCCTTCTCTCGGATGGCGTTCATTTGAGAGGAGATAACCGGGTTCCCCTTGGTGTCTCCCAGGAGTCCTGTTTCAAGTAGGAAGTGTCCGTGAATCTTTATGAAATGAGTGATGACACAGTCTTTGTGTTCAAGGAATGACTAAGCGATCGCAGAGATAAGAAAGACATGTTTCCAGAGAACTATTATATCTACAGTGAAGGCAACATTTACTGAGCCCCCGCTATCTGCTAGGCATTGTGCTAAATAAATCAGCCTCCTGCCTGATTTATCCATCCCAGTAATTCTGCAAAAGGCTATAACCCAGACGCCACCTGTCTGAGCATCCTTAAATGCTCTTGTCTTCTGAGGTCACCTGTCCCAAAATGTTAAATGTCAAATGGCTTATACTTCATTCTCCATGAAGCACGGAACCCATACCTACCACCGCAGATCATGAGAACCTCACCTGCAATTCAGTCCTTGCCACAGTTGTCTGCCTCTGGTGGATTCCGGCTCTCGTTTTTCCCACAGTTGATTTAGCCTCATACAACTTAAATATCAAGACAGCCTCATCTCCTTCGGTTCTCCAAAGCAACCGTAAAAGAAATACTTGCCAGAGTTGACTGAAGATTTAAGATTAACAAGTCAGGATGTCGCTGAACACACCCTAGAATGAGATTCCCAAGAGAATATTTGGACGTGCTCTACGTAAAGTCTCCTAGCCTTGCATCATATGGGGGAACTCTCACTAGCTTCTTCTTCATCTCATTCCTTTCCTACCAAGTTGGACAGCTCTTATCCCCCCGAATCTAAGGACCATCTCAAATATCTCTACCACATCTATTCCACAACTGCTCCCCGCTTCTCTGTGTACCCCCACTTCCTGTGAAGTTCTAAATGGAGTGAATCACTTTTGAGCTCATGCTTCCCTTCACGTGTCAACTTCTCTGGGCTACGGGGCCTAATTCTTGGGACAAGCATCAGTTTACACGTAGCTACGAAGGCCCCTTGGACATGCGGTCAGCGTTTAATTCAGTAGATTCTGAGTAAGGCAGATGCTTACCACGATGGGCTGCTTCTTCAAATAACGCATTTACATGGTAAAGAATTCAGATGTTCGAAAAATATACACAGGGAAAAAAGTAAATGGTTTTGATCTATGTTCTGTGTTGTTCTGTGTTGCTTTACCCCAGAGGCAACCGTTTTAACTCTACTGTGAATCCTTTCTGAGGCATCTTAACATTTGTTAGTACCTTTCCGCTGTGAATCGCTTCTGCAGGAGGGTCGTCTTTGGGTTGAGTGTTCCCTTTACGCTTTGCTCTAAGCAGGCATGCTGAAGGTACACATTCGGAGAGCTAGCACAGGCAGTGTCACTTCCAGGAATCATGAGCTCACCCTAGCATCTCGGATGCCCGCATTGCTTTGCTCACGGGCTCAATGGCCATCTCTGGTCCACCCCTGCACCTGCTCTAAGACGGGAAACAGGGGTTTTAGCATGGCTGAAAAGAAAGCAGCTCTTGGAAGGAAAGCAGATGAGTCATAGCCCATTGGGGGTGGAGTTGGTACCCAGCTGCGAAAACCCGCCTTCTGTTTCAAGAGAGGAAATGCAGGCTCCCAAGTGGCCGGCACTGTAAGTGTGCGCATGCGTTGTCAGATGCCAGCTGCGTGTCTGAGCTGCTGGAAAAACCCTAACGTAAGTGAGACCCTCCTAGGGACGACACTTGTGCAAATGCCATGGCATCATGGTAGCTGACTGCAGACAAAACCAAGGCAACGCACTTCTGTCGTCCTCACTGCCTGGGACCGGTAAGCCTCTGTCACCCTGGATGCTGCTCTGGTACGTCTCAGATCGCCTTCCCCCGGAACTTACCTCTGTACCCCCAAGAAGGCAGCCAAGGGCAGACGTCAGAACACGGTCCAAATTATGCTCCACCACGTAAAACCCCTGTGACCTTGAGAAGGTCGCCTAACCTCAGAACCTCATAACGTATATAGAGAAAGGAAAACGGTGACTTACCTTGCCAGGTAAGTTCGATCGTGTGTGAAAAACAAGCTGGCACGTGCACACGCACACATGCACACACACACACACACGCACACACAACTGGTAGCTGTTAGTCCCCAAGACTTCTGCACTGAAAATTAAAAAAATAAAAAGGTAACCTACTTCATAAACTAGCTTTCCCCTTTCGATGTGCATTATCACCATTTCCCCAAGTATTCAGGGAACAAACAATAAATTTTGGGGTCTTCTTGGATGTTTCTTTTCCTTTGCCGTCTTTGAGTTCATCGGCCACCCTTCCCCGGTCCCTTCTTGTTGTACCTTCTGTGACCGGTTTCCCTGTTCTTGCCAAAACTTAGGTGTGGCCCTCCCCCCATCCAGTCTCATGTTCCTCAGCCCGTTTTACCCTCCCCCCACCCCAGGGCCCGTCTGACCATCCCTGGAGACATTTTTTGCTGTCGTACCTGGGGAGCAGCTATGGGGGAGCACAGACGAAACTAAATATCCTGTGGTAAAAACAGCAGCCCCAACAACGAAGCATCCTCTGGCCCACATGTCAGCGGCTGCCAAGCGTGGGAGACGTTACGTCTTTTTTCCCATCTAGCCACCCTCCCTCCCTCCCTCTCTGCCAGACTAATCTTTCTCAAAATTTCTCTCACGATCAATAACTCATAATGATTCTATGCTCCCTGGAAGATTAAGCTTAAAATTATGGGCTTACTTTGTTTACCCATAGAATGGAAGATTAATATTAATAATTATTTGCCTCTGAGCAATAAATAGTGTCTGGGAATTGTTCTAAGTGTTTAATATACCTTAATCCCTTTTAGCTTCGAAACAGTTCTATTAGAATGAGATTCGGGTGTGTGTTAGCTTCGATATTATAAGATACTTTTTTTTTTTTTAACTAATTTGGGACATAGAAGGCATTCAGGAGGGCTGTCTAGGGCAAGAGCAGCCAATGTCAAACAAACCTGCTAATATTTGTCGATTCTGTTACCTAACATGTACTACTAAGTGTCTCACGTGGATTACTTCATTTTACCATCACAAACAAACCTTTATCCCCGCGACGGAAAGAAAGTGCGAAGTGTCCGGCCTCGTCATCATGAGTCAGGTTGTCATGTGACTTAAGGCCCCTGGGAAGACAGACACTGAAAGACAAAACCAGGCCATTTTTTTCCTTCTGCAGTGGGAGAATTTCTGTGGAACTGAGAACTCTAGATGTAAATTCATGTTCTAGCTTTTCTTTCCCTTATGTCTTGACTAAAAAGGAATTTCTGAAGAGTGGTGGGCTTGGATCTTTAAGTACTTTGTCTCCTGCCCACTGGAGCACATGTATCTTCTCTGATGTACAGGCCTCATCTTTGCTCATCCGGTCCGATCAGGATGACGTCATCAACATGGCGGATGCGTGCAACGTTCTGCAGGCTCTTCGCACCAAGACCCCATATTGCAAAGCGGGGTGGGGGGCAGGGTGTAAGCATAGCCCTAGGGCTGGGCAAAAAGTAGGTACTGTCTGTCATACAGCCCAGGTGAACACAGCTCCTCTGACTCTCTTTCCAAAAGGAATAAGAATTGATGCTAAATTGATGATCACATGCCATGTGCCAGGAGACAAGCTTACCTGCTGTGGTGAAGATCCCACAGCGGTAACTGGGGTTGAAACTCAGATGAGTGAGCAGAAGTCTAGCATCACCCTCCAGGATGTGTCCGGACAATTCAACTGTGAGATAGTATGGACCACTGCCCCTGCATCCTTTAAATATTTCAAAGTGATGCTCCTTTCTGCCATTCCCTCGACATGAAATAGTGTTTTGTGAGTCCTGTTTGACCTGGGAAACAGGTACTTTCAGAGACTTAAACGTGGCATCCCCCATTACAAAAAAATTCTCACCCCACAAGCCAAGGGATCCACGTGGAAGCCGTGACAACGAGCAAGAATATGCTAGCTCGCTCGGGTTGCCTTGGCCAAGGGCCACTTCCTCAGTGGCTTAAACAATAGAAATTCATGTTCTCACAGATCTGGAGGATAGAGGGCTGCGATCAAGGTGTCAGCAGGGCTGTTTGTCCCGGGGCGTCACTCTCCTTGGCTTGCTGATAACTATCTCGTCATCATCTCCTCCTCCATCCTCCCCATGATCTTTCCTCTGTGTGCACCTGCGTCTTGATCTCCTCTTCTCATGAGGACACTTGTCACATTGAATTAGGGTCCACCCTGTTGACCTCATTTTAATTACCTCTTTAGAAGCCCTCTCTCCAAATGCAGTCACATCTGAGGTAGGGGAGTTAGGACTCCAACAAGTGAACTTGGAGAAGATCTGCTTCAACTCAAAACAGAAATCTATTCCAATGACATAATTGGAGACCAGAAAAAATGACCACCTTGTGTGTCCCTGGATGTAGAACCTCCTGGGAAAGAGGAGTGACCGCGGGTCAAAGGACTTTCTTGAGCTGAAGTCATTTTTAGGGGGACTGGAAGCCGAGGGCTGTATGTCAACTGCATTTCTGTAAAATGTAAAATTTCTTTCTTCTTCCTAAAAGCAGTTCTTCCGTGTGACACCCTGTAACGTCCACCACGCGACGCTTGGGCACTTTGATGACACTCAATTTGACTAGTCCATCTGCTCGCTGACTGTCTTCTTGAACGTTTTGCAAACTCGGACTCTAGTTCGTTAAAAAGACACCACTCCTCCAGAGTAATGAATGACCATCGTCTCTCTAAGCCTTTGTGGGTTTTTTGCAACCAGGGATAATCCAGGTGGTAAAATAAAATAGTGATTGGGTACCAAAAACCCTGACTTCTTGTTCCCCTCAGGGAATGTCCTCGGCACTCAGGAAGTGGTCCGTGGACCATCAACTGCAGCATCCCCTGGAAGCTTATAGAAATGTCCCACTTCGGACCTACTGAACCAGAATCGGTAACAAGATCTCAGGTGATCCTCATTCTCATTTAAGTTTGAGAAGCACTGCTCCATGTGACCTTGGGCAATTAATTAACCTCCCTGAGCCCGATGTTCTTCATCTATAAAAGGAGGCAATTACAGCTTGAAGACCCCTGAGGTCCTTTCAAGTTCTAAAATGCTGTGATGAATCTGAGCAGCTCCATCTTTAAAATTAACGCTCGTAGGAAATGCACTGAGCTCTTCGCCCTCCTTATGCTTGAACGTTCTGCTTCCTGCAGACTCGGCTTCCATCTGTAATCGGCAATTATAGTCATGGTTGAAAGGAGACCTCTGATTGCCTGAATGCGAAAGCATCCTCGTTAATATATCAGCGCTGCACCTTCGGGCTAAAGTAACCTGGAGGTGTCTCCAGGTAATGTGCAAATGTGCTAGACCAACACTTATTGGAGTCTGAGGCCAGCAAGGCTTCTCAGCAGTTTTACCATTTAGTGACTTGACCCTTGACAGAGGACTGATGGCTCCTGGTTAGCCGACATAATTTATGGCAAGGCAGCGTTCAGATCCAGCCATCAGCAAGAGAATGAGGGTTGGGGGAAGGGAAGGATCTGGGATTAATGCGAGAGAGAAGCTTTAAGGTCGAGCATCAAATTATCACCCATTGACTCTGTACGAATCGTCTGAAGCCCCAGGTCCCCTTCTAAATTGAAACTTCTTAAATGACTAAAACCTCAAAGGACTTGAATGGTGAGCTGCAATTAAAATTCCGTACAAAAAAAATGCCAATCAAAGCTTAGCATCAAAAGACACGCTTGCTATTTGTAAACACTCACAAGAATAAAGTCGCAAACCTGGTGAAAACCATACAGCAATTATTATTTGGAAAATAATAGTAATAGCAGATACTAATAGAAATAATTACGATAAAACTTTCTTGAGCATTTTCTCAAAGCCAGCAACTTTTTAGTGTCGTTCATTCATTCTTAAAACAACATAACACCTATAGCCATGCCACCCTGAACAAGCCCAATCCCATCTGATCGCAGAAGTTAAGCAGGGTCGGGCCTGGTTGGTACTTGGATGGGAGACCACCTAGGAAGACCAGGTGCTGTAGACGTAAAAAAAAAAAAATTTTAAAGGGGGATTGTAAGCTGACAAGGTCCTTGCAAGCTGTGAGGTCAACCAAGGGTCGCCTGACCTAAAAAAAAAAAAATTGAATAAATAAAATAAAAATAATAATGTAACGAAGCAGTACCATTATCATGTGCATTAAACAGATGAGGAAACTGAAACTTAGGTTAAGAGAGGCTCAGAATGTTTTGAAATAGGAACCCGGAGATTCTGACCCCACATCCCTCTTTCTATACCATCTCACTTGTCTTAATTCTTTCACCCTTGCCAGCTGCCACATACATCTTCTTAATAAATATGCATGACAGGAATTACAGCCCCAGTTTGTGGCTGAGAAGAGGTCAATTTCCTGCTCAGATGTCTCCAAGTGTATATCTGGACAGAAGAGACCCTGTATCTACAAGGCTCAGAAGCCTCCCTCTGTCCGCGGTCCTCACCGCTTCTCAGCCCGAGGCTCGTGCGGGGCCTTTTCCCGTGTCTTACGAACTGCAAACCAGTAAAGGAAGCAGATGTCTCTCTTATAACCCCCATCAGCTTCTCTCTCCTGACATGGCAGGGCTCTCCCGGGCTTACGATCAAATAAATAAATAAATAAATAAATAAATAAATAAATAAATAAAGTTAAAATATTTTACAATTTTAACCTAAGAAGAAATGGATAGAAATAAAACCATGTGGAACAATATTATTCGCTGAATGATTTCAGATAGAGTCCACAATTCATTCAATCTGCAAGAACGTTCCAGGGGGTTGTCACGTCATCCTACAGACAAGGCACCGTGGCCGGGAGAGGTGCCCCGATGGGACAGACACGGCGTGCGCTCATTCCCAGCCCCTCGGCGCGCGCCCTCCGTGAGCACGGCCTCGCCTCCAGTTGCCAGCACCCGGGCTCTCTGCCTGCAGGCCTGGCTTTCTTTGGCAGATGAGTTCTCTCTGCCCACGCGCCAGGCAGGTCCGTGATGCTGGGGTGTTACTGCCACCGCATCCCATCACCCTCCGACAATGCCTGCTGGAGGCTGATGGCTTCGTGTCTCAGCTCCCCGGACCCCCGGGCAAGATAATTCTGAGGCATGTTCTCGGCCGCCTCTCAGAATTGTCCGCAGTGCCCAGAGCGAAATGTCACTTGATAAAACTTTTTGAGAGTTTCCTTCTCTTTCTTACTTCCTCATCCCCACCCCCTCCCTTTTTCTCCTGGCATCACCTTCCAGAGAAACTATTTGTACTTGAAACTTTAATTTTGGTTCCTCCCAGAAGCAAACTCTGAAACAAGGCAGGTAGTTTGCTCACATTTGCACTTGTGTGATGAGCTGAGTGCCCGCTTTAGGCCAAGCTGCAGACGACATGTTAGGGATACGGTGTTGAACAAGACAGATGGATAGGGCCCCAACGCTCACTGAGCCTGCAGCGTCTAGTGGGCCAGACGTTGAGAACGTGATTGCACGTTGCTCATGCAAGTGGCACGAACAAAGCCAGACGAGAAGAGATGTGTAAATAGTGTCCCATTTACATTGCTATTTCAGAAGGAAGTCACGATGGGGGAGGATGCAGCCAACAAAAGGAACAGCGGGTCAGGAGGTAGAACCACGGGACCACGCGGAATGACGAAGCAGTGAGAAGGTCCACGGGGGAGAGAGTGGCAACGACATGAGCGATGAGGATGGGGCGGGGGGAGGCAGGGGTCGGATCTAAGACGGACTTTCAAGTACAGCAAGGGTTCGGGACTTGAGCCTCGGGGTATCGAAAATCTGTTGAAAGATTTTAAACGGGGCGGTGGAAAGGCCGGTCTGGGTACACTGTGGAGTCGTGACAGAGGAAAACACAGCTGAAGACCAGTGAAGAGACCTTAGCCCTCCAGCCCAGAACTTGAACAATAGAATGTCCTTCCTTGTCACCTAGGGATTGAGTTTAGCATCGCATGACAGGAAATCTATATCGTGGCGGCTCAAACAAGCAAAAGGTATATATTTTTCTTGCTTAACAAGACACTCCAGAGTAAGTGTTCTGGGTTTTTGGTTTATCGGCTCAGGGATGATGGGGAGGAGGTCATTGTGGGTGGGTATCTTGCTGTTATCCTTTGCCGGAGCGCGCCGGCTAAGATTGAACAGTTCCCGAGAGGGGGAGTAAGGATTGAGAAAGATAGAAAGAGAGACAGAGAGAGAGCCAAAAGATAGAGTCGGGAGGGCTCACAGTGAAGACTGTGGCCCCGAGTTTATTTAACACTGCATATTTGTACCCTTGACAATGCATGAAGAACAAAACCCACACACCTGTAGACAATTGCTTGACATTTACATAACTTCTCTCACCCGTTTTCCATTAAGCCAAACTTCCTCCATCTGCACGGAGCCTGCCTGCTCTGCAAACTTCTAGCGTGCAGGCAACTTTAACCCGGTCTGTAGGGCCTTCAGCTGTAGGGCATTCAGCTGTAGGGCATTCATTTGGCAAGAATAGCTCTCAACAATCCTTGTGGTCACAAGATGCTCTGATCTCAACCACCTGTCTGCATGCAAGACGAGTAAACAAGTGAAGGAAGGTGGAGAAATACATACTTATGCAGCCAAAGCTACTTTTAAAGGATCATTCATAAGAGTCTAGCCAACGATTTCTACTTATATTAAAGTCATCCCAAATCGCATCATGGGGCCATTCCCAGTCGCTAAGAAAAAAATGGGAAATGCAGTTTTTAGCTGAAAACACTACCATAGAGCAAACATCCAAAGTTCCACTAATAAGAAAGGAAGAAAAAAATGGCTACGGAGGAAGCAATTAGCAGGCTCCGTCAAGCCTGCGTACACAATAAAACAGTCAGATTCGATGAAGCAACAAACGCACGAACTGTAGCAAGAGAAAAACTCTCATCACAGTGAGAATAATTCTCATACTGTTTGCAGGGCATCTGTACTTTTCAAAGTCCGTTT
>PVKZ01008970.1:0-13071 GCA_004027375.1 Macroglossus sobrinus
AATTCATAAAAGTAAACTGCATGAAAATTGAAAATAAACAATTAATCATATATCATCATTATGTCTTCTTTGCTTATTTCTCATAAATCCCCAAAGGAATTACTTCCCCGTGGGTAAAATTCCATATTTTTCCTTTATCATTGGAAAAGTATATGACCAAGTGCTGGTTGTACCCCACGCAAATATAATAAAGGGTGCACAGAAGGAAGTATTTAATCAAAGCCTATATTTTTCCCCAACATAATCATTGTCCCACATGGTTACCTGCAGAATGAAAAGAGGTTTAGCTCAATGGTGAATAGCACCACAACTGTTATCAAAACATCAACCCAGGTGGCTCTGAGCCAAGTCAAACCAAGATCGGGAAACAGGTCTTTCTTCCAAAGACACTGGATGATGTTTCTAATGGAAACTGACGAGAACAGAGAAACTGTACCGAAATATCTTGACAAAAGGAAAGCTCTCCTGCCCAGGAGGAAATCTCACATACTGTGATTTAGCCAGAGGAGGAAGAGATGAAAAAATGAGTAGTAAATATAGGAACAGGTTCCACCATCGGAAGGGATGTCCCTGCATGTGAATCGTCCCCACATTTTCCTTCTTCACAGCAGGACCCCGGGAGGGACACCGTAGAACGTCCAAGCCAGAAGGACCCCAGGAGGGACACTGCAGAACATCCAGGCTGGTGTACACATATTGAGGATGAGTCTATCCCACAAACGGTCTATGCCGGAATAGCAACGAAGTCTCAGGTCTCCTAACAGTGTTTAGTGGCTTTACAGGTCCATTTACAAGAGCTGGGTTTTTGTACTTTTACTTGAATAAATCAAGCTAAAATGAAATTGCCAAAGTTTAAATGATTCCTAATATGGGCAGGGATTCAATGAAAAGTAAGAATCAAGCTCACTTTTCTAATTAGCCTCAGACAACATTCTGTCTGTGTGTGTTCTCCGCAAGCCACTGCAAGGGAACATGGCCCCTTCCAGGCTCCGGCTCCCCCACTGGTAGGGCTGTCCCAAAACTCCCCTGTAAGCTAAGAAATCCAGAGAGTGCCAGACCTGTGTCTGTGCCAGACAGACACAGATGTGGAGAGAATGGCTCTCCCCTTGCTGGGACACAATTTGTCACCTTGCCTCCAGTCTGACAACCAGTTGATTCAGCCCCAGCCTGAGGCCCTCTCTGGAGGAGCCCAGCCTGCCTGATAGGCTGAAGGATTCAGTGAGGATGAGGGAGGCAGCGCAGGCCCAGCCCAACCATGGTGAACGGACACCGACAGACCTTACAACCGAGACAGCCAGATGTGTCCACTCTCCAGCAGAACTCTCAACGTTTTGCGAAGAACCCATAAACAGACGACTGAAATTGCTTTTCTTATAGCCCTGTCTACTCAAGCACGGAAACTCACTTCCCCAAAACGACACCAATGAGGTTCTCTGAGAACATTCCAGACTACAGTGTTTCTCTGTCCTCTCTCCTTCCTTATAAAACTTATTTTTGACTCTGTTCCTTTAATTCAGTCAGTCAGCTCTCCCACATGTGAATCAACAATTTTCATGCAAAATAGCTAAATGCTCCAAGTTGTTCTTTGACTGGGACAGGCTGAGGCGGGAGTCTCCACCTTCCCGTCTCCCCCTTACCTCTACAAAACCTTTCTCCAAAGCACAGGAAACCAGAACAACTTCATCAGGCCGGCAAAGGACACAGAGCAGCTGAACAGGAGACACCAGCACAAGCATGCCACTCACAATTGGACCGTGTAGTCCCGCGGAATAAGGCTTCTTAACACACGGGCCCACGTCCCGCTGCTGGTACACGACGAGACACACACAAAAATCGAGGGCAAGAATTAGAAACTTTTTATAACAATTTGGCATTGATGCATAAGTACATGACCATTTTTATTTTATTTGAAGAAGGGATCAGTTTCTGAGAGTCTGGGAATGAAGAACCCTAATCTTTCACCACGGATAGCTTGGAAAACACTGTTCTATGGTTCTTGCTACAAATGTCCATTAGACTTTACCCAGTGGATAAGCTACTGAAGACTTACAAATTGCTTTCCTTATAGCCCTGATTAAGGGGAGTCCCTTAATCAAACGTCTACATTAAATGACCAGGGATGACCTAGAAAAGATGAGAGGAGACCCCCACCTGTATGAAGGCAGTTGTCCAAGAAAAAATAAAATGAGAGTTTGAACCCAGTAAGTGAACGATGAAGTCAACAGAATCTGGTCATCGATTGACAGTAGAGAAATACAGTAAAGATGCAGGTAATGAAGGAAGAAATCTAGGGTTATTTCTAGGATTCCATCTCTGGCAATCAGATAAAGGATGAGGCCATTCGATGAATAGGATTAGAGGAGGAAAAATGGTAAGATAGAATTTGAACATCGTGAGCCCGAGAATCCCAAGTCAGGTGAAACTTTCCTTTAAGCGAGTGGATATAAAATCTCTATTGCAAACAAAAGATCAGGACCTGTGTCATCCCTCTGTAGGAAGCTGAATGAACTGTTAATAGCACAGGCTCTGGGAGCCAGATGCCATCGGGGCAGTTTCTCAGCTTTGTCATGACTTTGCTGTGTACCTTGAGCAACTTACTCAGGATCTCTACGCCTCAGTGTCCTCATCTAAAAATCATAGATAATAACACTACCTATCTTAACATTGTTGGGAAGACTGAGATGATGGCTGAAAAGTATGTAGAATGGTGCCTAGAACGTAATAAGCATTCAGTAAATGTTTGCCATGATGGATGAAGCTACAGGCATGATTGAAATGAGAGGGTGGAGAGTGAGAACCACAGAGAGACTAGTGAGAAAACTTATCATTCAAAGTTCTGCCCACAGTCACATAAAAAAAGGTGATGGAAATAAGATTTGAAAGCTGATTCTGTCTTCTAAGTCCGTGCTCTTTTCACGGAAAAGAAGAGCGTGGTCCCAACGTTTCAATAGTTCGAGTGTCCTAGAACGGTCAGTGAAATGAGGAATGACATGTGTCCTTGACTTGATAACTCGACATCTGTGATCTCGGGAATAGCAATTTCTGTGGCAAGGTGAACAATTCGTTGGAGCGTTTAGGAATGAGTGTTTTTTAAAGAACTGGACACAATACGGGAAGATCAGAGTAATGAACTAGCCTCACTACTCTTGTGAGAAAGCCACACTTCCTTTCTGAGTGAATCCTTTGGTATCTCCTACCCCTGGTGCCCAGGGGCGGGGGGTTGGTTGTAGGGTAAGGATGGGGAAACGGTCTGCAGGACACAGTTTCTGAGGTTAAGCGTGGCCAGGTCATGCAGTATCCTGGGAGCCACAGTAAGGACACTCGATTTTCTTAACGGTGGTTAAAAAAAACACCACACAACATCAAATTTGTCATCTTTTCCAGTTTTAAGTGCACAGAATGTTAGATAAATTCACATTGTTATGCAGCCAATCTCCAGAATCTTTTCATCTTGCAAAACTAAATCTTTATTCTCATTAAAGAAGTCCCTGCCTCCCCATTCCCCTCCCCCTCTCTCAAGACAACCACCATTCTACCTCCCGATTCTATTAATGTGGCTACTTTAGATAACTTCACATAAAGGGTATCATAAAGTAGTTGTCTTTTTGTGCCTGGCTTATTTCAATCGGCATGACAAGATATAACATCCATTTATGGGGGAAAAAAAACACCCCATAAAATGGGTAGAGGAGGGAAGAACCAACATCGTAAAGGCCACATAGGACAAACCCACAGCTGACGTTGTCCTCAATAGTAAAAACATGAAAGCTTTTCCTCTGAGATCAGAAACAAGACAAGGATGTCCACTCTCGCCCCTGCTCTTCAACACAGCACCGGAAGTCCTAGCCGGAGCAATTAGAGGGCATCCCAATTGGGAACGAAGAACTAAAACCATCATTCTTTGCAGATGATATAATTCTATATGTAGAAAACTCTAAAGACTCCACCAAAAAACTATTAGAAATAGATAAATACAGGAAAGTTACAGTATACAAAAGCAATATACAGAAACCTGTTGCATTCCTACATACTAAAAACAAAATATCAGAAAGAAATAGGAAGAAAGCAATCCCATTTACAATCATAACAAAAAGAATGCCTAGGAATAAACTTTAAAAAGCAGGTGAAGTACCCGTATGCTGAAAACTACAGGGCACTGTTGAAAGAAATTGAAGAAGACTTTAAAAAATGAAAAGATATTTTGTGTTTGTGAATTGGAAGAATTAATATTGTAAAATGCCCATGTTACCTAAAGTGGTATACAGATTTACTGCAATCCCCATCAAAATTTCAATGGCATTTTTCACAGAAATAGAACAAAAAAGATCCTCAAATTTATCAGGAACCACAAAAGACCTCAAACAGCCCAAGCAATCTTAAGAATAAAGAACAAGGCCAGAGGTATCATAGACTCCTTGGCTTCAAACTGTACTACAAAGCTACAGTAACCAAGTCAGTCTAACTGGCAGAAAAACAAGCAGATAGACCAACGAAACAGGATTCAAAGCCCAGAAATAAACCCACACATATATGGGTAACTAATTTTCAACAAAGGAGCCAAGAATATTTAATGGAGAAAGGAAATTCTCTTCAATAAATAGTGTCGGGAAAATTGGAAAGACACATGCATAAGAATGAACCTAGACAGCTATCTGACACTGTACACAAAAATTAACTCAAAATTAACTCAAAATAGATTAAGGAACTTGAATATAAGGCCTGAAACAATAAAATAAATAAAATAACACATAGGAATCAGACTTATGAACCTTGGTCTCAGAAAGGTTTTTTGGGAATTTGACCCCAAAGGCAAGGGAAGTAAAAGCAAAAATAAATGAACGAGATTAAATCAAACTGAAAAGCTTCTGCACACCAAAAAAAAAAAATCAACAAAACTAAAAGGCAACTGACCAGATGGGAGAACATATTTCTAAACAGTATCTCTGATAAGAGGCAAATATTCAAAATATATAAAGAACTCATACAACCCAACAACAAAAACATAAACAACCTGATTTTAAAAAGGGCAGAGGACCAAACAGACACTTTTCCAAGGAACCCATACAGACGGCCAACAGATAGATGAAGATGCTCAGCGTCACTGGTTCTAAGGGAAACGCAAATCCAAACCACAGTGGCTGTTATCGATAAGACAAGAAATAACAAGTGTTGGAGAGGAGATGGAGAAAGGGCAATGAGTCATCTTTTTTATGGCCGAGTAGTATTCCATTGTCTATATGTACCACAGCATCTTTATCCAGACATCATTGAGGGACAGTTCGGTTGGTTCCATGTCTTGGCTACTGTAAATAATGCTGCAGTGAGCACAGGGGTACATATATTTTTACAAATAAGTATTTTCAAATTTTGGGGGTTGATACCCAGAAGAGGGATTGCTGGGTCACATGGGCTCTAATCTTAGTTTTTTGAGGAACCTTCATACTGGTTTCCATAGTGGCTGCATCAGTGTACGTTTCTACCAGCAGTGTAAACTGTATCGGATCCACTTTTGATTTTCTGAGATAAGAGTGGACAAAAATGACCCTTGTACCTGGGAGAAGGATGTGATGGGAAAGCTTGCCGCCCAGTTTTATATCACAACAAACTCCTTTTGAGTACACTTAGCCCCAGATCACGCCCCCCCCCCGACGTTCTGTGCTTGTCTGCACAGTCTCCTCATTCGTCAGGACAGGGCTGCGAAGACCCGCCAGGAGCTAGCTGGTCAGAGAGGTGAGGGAGAGGAGAAGGGACAAGGACCGGCTATGGAACTCCCCATCCCCAGCAGGTGGCGCTGCAGGAGCACGGCCCTGCCTTCCCTGCCAGGGCTGGGCGGAGGTGGGAAGAGGACCTCCCTGTTTGCCTCTCTGGCCTCTCCAGTTTGGGCTGGTTGGCTGGCTGGTTTCTGTAGGTCAAACCTTCCATTTCTCAGGAACTGTCCCCAACCCCGCCTTTTGCAAAACACCAATAGTCCCCACTCCCCGCCCGATCCTAGGCAGAAGCAGATTTGAGTTTGAATCTTGTGTTCTCCGTTTAAGAGCTAAGTGACTTGAGACAAGTTACATATTTTCTCTGAGCCTCATCTGAAAAATGGAGGTGATCATCCCTACAACACACGGTTGTCGCAAGACTTAATTCAATGCACTTAGAAGCGCTCGTCACCGTGCCCGGCATGAGGAAGAACGCGGTCTCCTCCTTCTGCCCACCCACGGAGGCCCCAGGACTTTTGGGTACCACAAGAAATCTCTTCTCCTGAACCCTGTCAGTGCCAATCAAACTTACAAGCCCACCCCACGCCTAGCAAAATCACAATTCCCAGATTGTCTCAGGAAAAGACGCTTGTGATCCTGTAGTCTGACCCTTACACAAGTCATTCTCAAAGGAGAGAAGAGAGACCAAAGTTACAGTCACTATGCCTCTCGTTTTCATGCCACGAGCCAAGACATAAAGCTCAACAGAACGGTGGCTGCTGAATTCGGAGGAGATGCAGAGGATTGTGCACCGGAAGGACCGATATTGCTTACACGATACGTGAGAGTTTCTCTAATACCACTGACGATAAATCCAACTCCTTCGCAAAGAGCCCACTGCATCTTCAGACGTTAAACAGTTCCTCCTTAAATCGAGTCAAAGTTTACTTCCCCTTGGTGAGCACTCACAGGTCCCCCATTCTGTTCGCTTTCCCTACCCGCTCACGCACGCCGACGCTGACAAGTCAACACATGTTTTGGTCTCATGAGAATGACAGTCTCCTCTTGGCACGTCTGGCCGAGGAGCAAACGCAGACGAGGGCCGGGGGTGGACAGCGACAGCCCACAGGCCCCGTATGGAGCTCATCGCCGATCTGTGGATGGGCCACGAGCTAAGAATGTTTTCTATACTCTGAAGTGGTTGGAAAGAAGTATGACACGCGAGGTTACATGAAACTTAAAGGTCGGCGTCGATAAATAAGATTTCCTGACCCACAGCCACGCCCACATGTTTACGTCTCATCCACGGCCGCCTTGCTGCGGCCAGAGCAGAACTGCGCAGCTGCGGCCCAGGCCACGTGCCCCGCAAAGCCTGCAATAGTCGCCGTCCTGCGCTTCACAGGAGAAGTAAAGTTGGGGGCCCACAGTTGGGGGCGCACGGACTCCTGCAGGAGCCTTCACCCGCAGAGCTCTCTTCCCTCTGATGCAACAGCTCGCTGCTACAGAAATTGGCCTTCACTTAGCGAATTCCACCTCCCCTGCACGCCCACGGCCTCGGTCACACCTCTCAAGGGCTCATTCCTCTGGTGAGGAGGGACAGCCTGGCCCACTTCGGGCGTCCCGATGAAACGCAGCCACAGGATGGGCGCCGGCTCCGGCCTCCAGGCAGTTCTGGGAGAAAGGCACACCACCCGATAATGGCTGGATCTCAGGTCGTGTGAGTCACCGTTTGCCAATAGTTGCCACCACTCGCCCCCAGATCCTGACGGTCGTGTTGCACGAGTTTTAAGCCTATGTCGCTTCGCCAGCTCCAGTGAGATTCGGGCTGGACGGTCACAGTGGATGGGGCGCAGGGCCTGGGCCTCAGACACACGCAGAAAGGCACGCGTGGGTTCCCGATGCTGAGATGTGGCCCACGGCTGGGGGAAGCCACGTCCCCTGAGGTGTCGAAGGCGAGAGGGGGCAGACCCAAGCCCCACAGAGAACGAGTGGAAGCCGGTCAACAAGGACGCTGCAGTGCGACTCCTGCTCCCCTTCGATTCAATTTAACGTGACAAACATTTACTGGGGTCCCTTATGTGCCAGAATGTGCTGCGTCTCCAAGTGACACAGGGGTGAACAATGTCCACCCTCCCGTCTCAAGAAGCTCATGGTCTAGACGTGACACAGGCGTATAGATGTGTGTGTGTGCGCGCGTGCGTGTGTATGCACGTGTGTGCATGCACGTATGTGTGCACGTGTGTGCGCACGCGTATGTGTGTGTGCGTGTGGATACAAACCAAGCAATTAACAACAGCTATTTCCGGGTAGCAGAATTATAGGTATTTTCGCTCTCTTTGCTTTACTTATCCACATTTCCCAATGTTTTCTACGAAACATTAACTACATAGTAAGACAATTTTAAAAGATCATACTATGGTGTGGTTGACATGACAAGAGAGTTAATAAATAAGGTACACAGTTATAAGTCAAGGCAGCTCTCCTGCACGGTGTCTAGTGTGGGTTTTGAAGAATGAAGAGCAGTTCGCTATTATGGCAGATAAGGAGAAAAGATGCTCCAAGGAAAAATATATGAAATGAGATGGCATTTTCAGAAAATATAAGTAGTTGATACTAGTGGAGGAGTAAAAGGGGCAGGGAGAGAGGAGATGGGGCTGGAGGGGAGGCGCAGCCCCGGCCCAGGGAACCTAAGGGTCAGCTGGGGGCGGGAAGGCCAGCCACACTGATGAGAGCCACTAAGGCCCAGTGAGCAGGGAGAGGCACAGGGCCCCCACAGCCATCGTCCCCATCTCGCGGTAAAAGCATCACAGGTGACAACCTCGGCGGGAGCCCTGTGTGAAAGGAATCCTTTGGCTAGACGATCTTTAAGGTCCTTTTGAAAACTTGGCTTCCATCCAACTCAAAGTCCCCTCGACCTGACACCGGGGTGCCGTGCTGGACGCCGGCAGCTGGGGAACGAGGGCTTTCCGCGGTGTCCAGACCCTGCAGGTGCAGGTGGGGCTGCCACCTGCCCAGAGGGGACAACCACTGGCGCAATCCCGGGTGAGTAGGTAAGGAAGTGACCCGGTAAACACCCAGGAGGTGGAGACGGAGGTGGAGTCGGGCTCGTTCGGGAGTGAATTGGGACATCACAAGGAGAGCAGCTCTATAAAAAGGCCACTGTCCCCTCCAGCAGCACCCTGTAAGCTGCCTCAGTCTCCATCCTGCTTGTTCCTCTGGTGAGCCAGGTAAGTGAGCAGGGCTGCCGGGGGCTCTATGAGAACCGGGATGGACTCCAAGACAAGGGGGTGCTGGGCACCAGGCTCCCTCTTCATGTGCTCTGGGGCGGGGGGGTGGGCTTCGGAAGAGGTTTAACTTTCCCAAGAACGAAAATGAAGCTAGAACTGGGACTGACAGCACCTCCTTTCTCTGGGGTCATTTCCTTAACGATCACGGGCTCAGATGACCCCCTGGTCAGGTCGTCTCTACTCCCACTGAGCTTTCTGTTTGCAATCACCGAGCCTGAGGGGCGGCCCTGCTCGGACCGTGAGAACAGGAGCGGAGGCCGACAGCCGCCGCCCCCAGCCCCAACCGCCGACACCTGCGGCCGGCTTCACCCACTCTGTCTACTTCTTCTGGCCTGGAGGTCTTGAGGGTCTAGTTGAGACACTGGCACCCTTAGCCAGAGTCAGGCCTGTATGCCGGTGACAGACCTGTTCCTCTCCCGAATGTGACAGTTGAGACCTAGACAGGATGGGCGGGCCCAGAAATGCTGGGGCTCCAGAACACAGCTCATCAAACTGCCCCTGGTGGAATCAGAGACCCAAGTCGTGGCCCCTTATCCAATCAGGAACGGCAGCGTGAGATACAGATGCTAAGATAGGTCTTAACTCCATCACTTTCTCGCTTTGTGGCTTGCACAAGTCATCCGACTGGGCATTGATCCTTGATAATGATGCAATGACCTTGATTGTGCCTGAGTCATTCTGAACAATTATTACAAATGACAGAAACTGCTCGTGTCCTTACACAAGCAAAAGGAATAATAAGAGGTGGCTCTCTCTCCCTTTTCCCCTGTAGGTAAACTAAATCCACAAAAAGATGCCTAAACTCCTGGAAAGCATCGTCACCGCCATCGAAGTGTTCTACCAGTACTCCTCCCAGGATGAGGAGTGTGACACGTTGAACAAGGCAGAACTGAAAGAACTTTTGCAAAATGAATTTCGGCACATTTTGAAGGTAAGCACTCCACATCCAGCCCGAAGACAGGTGCATTCCCCTTCTTCCCCACTTGCTACCTTTTGTCACGCATGTCACACTCCAGCTGTCTCTCCCCACATGGCAACAGAGAGCAGGGTTTGGTCAAGGCTTGAAACAGGGTCAAAAGCTGGACCATAACGGTCTCCAGAACATGACCGAGGGACGTGACCGTACCGAACAAGCAGCAGAAACCCACAGATTACACAATTCCACATGAGTAATTCTAGACCAGTGGCTGAGACGGTCTGTAGAATGACCGAGGTGTGGGTAAAAATGCTTCTTCTTCTCTTGCGTTGTCTTTCTTCCCCCCAGAACATCCTGACCACTGCCCGTTTCTGGGATTCTGGCACCAGAAAGTCCCTCAGTCCAGGAAATTAGCATCTTACTCCTGAGTCACACAAGGGGGTGACCGCTGCCTTCAGAGGTCGATGCAGGCAATAAGTATTTGGGAGCTGAGATCTTGATCTTGATCTTTGGTTCATTAGATCCAGTCGCCTACTGAACATTTTTATTTGGGTCCCTATTGGTATCTTAAATTCAATGTCTCAAATGCAAAACTCATCACCTTCCCCTCTAAACTGTCCTTCATTTTCCCAAGGCAGAAATCTGGTGCCAGCCTTCACTTCCTCTCCACCCTCCAACCATCAAGCTTGAAACAGCCCGTTCTCTCCACCGCCATTGCTAGCCCTCTGCTTCAAGCCACTTCTTCCTTCCCCTCTCCAATGCCAATCTAATCATTTCACACCCAATTCAAAACCCTTCAACAGTTCCCAGCCCATAAAGCCCAAAGTTCCTTAACATTGACCTGAAGGGCATGATGTTGGTCCGTATTTCTCTCTCTAGTGACATCTCTTGACTGTCGAGACGAAACTTAGTGATCCAGAATTTCTTTCAGCTCCTTATATGAGCAATGCCTTCTCTCACCTCCATCTTTGCTCATATTGTTCCCTCCTCTCCTCTCTCTCTCCTTTCCTACCCCTTCATTGGGCCACTCCAACCCCTCCTTTAAAAGACATCACTTTCTCTTATTAGCCTTCCCTATGAGCCCCTGCTGGTTTCCTTCTGGTGTGTGATAAATCTTCACAGAACAAGTAAATAAAGAGTTCATCAAAAGCTGGACAAATAAAGAAAAGTCGTATATAATTAATGTGGGTATCCCAAATCAGTATTTATAAATGAGCTCTTCATTCATAGTTCACCCATCCTCTACCAAAAACAGTCGATTCCTTGTTCTCTGTCATCTTCCAGTTGCATCCTCTTCTAATCGTTTCTCGCCGCAGTGTTCATTGCAATATTCCCTTCTTTGTCTGTGCTCAGGCGAGGGCAGTCCGGCCTCCACCTAAGTGGGCTGACATTTCTGCAGCCTTCCTTCCATCTGTTAGCCGGGTGTGTGGTCTACTCACAGAGCTTCCCTCTGCACCTTGTTCCCATGCAGAATCCAGACGATCCAGACACTGTGGACATCATCATGCAAAGTCTGGATCAGAACCGTAACAAGAGAGTCGATTTTACTGAGTATCTTCTGATGATGGTCAAGCTGGCTCAGGCTTGTAATAAACTCATCGGCAAAGATTACTGTCAAGCTTCAGGGTCAAAGCAAAGAGACCGCAGTCACCGGCACCAAGAGGAACACAGTGAAACGGACGAGGACCAAGGGCAGGAATCATCTTCCAGCCGTTCAAGATGGAGTGCAGGAGAGGATGAGTCCCATTACAGAGGCTCCAGGGGAAGCGCCAAACACAGACGTGGGTCCAGCTCCGGAAGAATGGAGCATCAAGGCGGCTCGTCTAGTTCGGGGCACAGGCAAAGCTCTGGGGAGGGATGGAGGGAGTCAAGTGCAGGCCACTTCAAGGACAGTAAGAAAAATAAGTACGGCTCTCATCAGCAAGAAAGGTCTGAAAGTGAAGAAGGTGGTAATACTCGGTCACGTAATTGTAGAAGATCACACGCGTCCAGTGAGTCGGGCGGCTGTGGACAAGGGCACGTGCGCCACTCGGAGGGTCAGTCTTCCAGCTCTGGCCAATACGGGTCTGGCTCAGGTCAGTCCTCTAGTTATGGACAACATAGCTCTACTGCAGGACAGTCATCAAGCTTCGGACGCCACAGAACTAGCTCAGGTCAGTCTTCCAGCTATGGCCGGCATGGGTCTGGCTCAAGTCAGTCTTCTAGCCACAGCCGACACGGGTCTGGATCAGGTCAGTCCTCTAGTTATAGACGACATGGTTCTGCTTCAGGTCAGTCTTCTGGCTTTGGACAACAAAGCTCTGGATCAGGTCAGTCTAGCTACGGGCAGCACGGGTCTGGCTCAGGTCAGTCTTCTAGCTATGGGCATCATCAATCTGGCTCAGGCCAGTCTTCTGGCTATGGCCAGTATGGGTCTAGATCAGGTCAATCATCTGGCTTTGGCCAATATGGATCTGGCTCAGGACAGTCTTCTGGCTCTGGCCAATATGGGTCTGGCTCAGGTCAGTCCTCTAGTTATGGACAACATGGTTCTGCTTCAGGTCAGTCCTCTGGCTTTGGACAACAAAGCTCTGGATCAGGTCAGTCTAGCTACGGGCAGCACGGTTCTGGCTCAGGTCAGTCTTCTAGCTTTGGCCAACACGGGTCTGGCTCAGGACAGTCTTCTGGCTATGGCCAGTGTGGGTCTGGATCAGGTCAATCATCTGGCTCTGGCCAATACGGTTCTGGCTCAGGTCAGTCCTCTAGTTATGGACAACACAGCTCTACTGCAGGACAGTCATCAAGCTTCGGACGCCACAGAACTAGCTCAGGTCGGTCTTCCAGCTATGGTCGGCATGGCTCTGGCTCAAGTAGATCTTCTAGCCACAGCCGACACGGGTCTGGATCAGGTCAGTCTTCTAGCAATGAACAGTGTGAGTCTGGCTCAGGTCAGCCCTCTGGTTATGGCCAATACGGGTCTGGCTCAGGTCAGTCTTCTGGCTTTGGCCAATACGGTTCTGGCTCAGGTCAGTCCTCTAGTTATGGACAACACAGCTCTACTGCAGGACAGTCATCAAGCTTCGGACGCCACGGAACTAGCTCAGGTCAGTCTTCCAGCTATGGTGGGCATGGCTCTGGCTCAAGTCAGTCTTCTAGCCACAGCCGACATGGGTCTAGCTCAGGACAGTCCTCTAGTTATGGA